>PVKS010010320.1:47708-60704 GCA_004027875.1 Aplodontia rufa | reverse complement strand
TTTTTTTTTTTTAAAGAGAGAGGGACAGTGAGAGAGACCAAGAAAGAGAGAAACAACTTTATTTAGTTTTTCACATGGCCTTCGTTGCTCCAACACTCAGTTGTGTACGTGGTGCTGGGATTTGAACCTGGGTCCTCGTGCTTGCCAGGCAAGTGCCGAAACCGCTGAGCCACCACTCCAGCCTCCCCACTTAATATTTCTTGATGATTACTCTATATATGAAAGAAAGAGCTGGCTGGGCATGGTGGTGCAGGACTGTAATCTATCAGCGAGTTGGGAGGCAGATGCAAGAAGTTCAAGGGCAACTTAGAGGGACCCTGTCTCAAAAAAAGGGTAGGCTGGGGATCTAGCTCAGTGGTAAAGCACCTCTAAATTCAATTCTTACAAAAGAGAGAATGTACCTTTTTCTTTCGTTTTTAAGAGAGAGGGAGAGAACGAGTGAGAGAGGAAAGAATCAACTTTATTTTTTTCATCTGGCCTTTGTTTCTCTGACACTTAGTTGTATACCTGGTGCCGGGGTTTGAATCCAGGTCCTTGCACATGTCAGGCAAGCACTCCAACTGCTCAGCCACAGCTCCAGCCCTGCACCACTTTCTAAAAATATCTAAAGTAGAATGTGGCATAATTAAATCAGTCGATTCCATTGACATGTTTGAAGGTTGTTTTCCCTCTTTGGCTATTGCAACAGTGTAGTAACGAATGTCCTTATTATACACCATTTTGTACATGTATGTGCTAGTGCACTTATCTGTGGAATAGAATTTTTTTTAAAGAGGGAGGGACAGTGAGACAGAGAGAGAGAGAGAGAGGGAGACTGAATCAATTTTATTCAGTTTTTCATGTGGTTTTCATTGCTCTCAACTGCTGAGCCACCGCTCCAGTCCCTATACGGTAGATTCTTGTAAGTGGAATTGCTGGGTCCCAGGGAATGACTATTTTACTCGATAGTTATTGCTGTCTCCAGAGAAGGGAGAGGATGAACAATGTTTAAAATTCTTTTTTATTTATTTTTTCATCTATTTTTGTTGTTCTTCTGACACTTAGTTGTGTATGTGATGCTGGGGTTTGAACCCAGGTCCTCACGCACACAGGCAAGCACTTTAACCACTGAGTCACGGGCTCCAGCCCCTAAAATTCTTGAAAGAATGGCTAGAGTCCTTTCCTGGAAAGTGTCACTCTGACCAGTATGTTCCCTCCTCCCACTGATTTGCCCAAATGGCAAGGAAAAGACACTACCATCCTGTTTGCAATGTTTGTTCTCAATAGTCGTTTTTTTCAAAAGGATTTGTTTAAGATTAGCAAAAGTGAGCAAATGGTTAATTTTTTAAAATGGAAACCCAGGATCTGAGAGAATTTCCTAATCCCAATTTTGCCACTGTAAATCTTGTGACTTTGACACATGACATCCTCTGTAAGCCTGACAGGTCTCAGAACTGTCCGGAGGAGAGAATGAGATAAGATATTTGATAAAGTGCTTGGCACCTGGCAAGGGCTCAAAAGGTGGTGGTAGCTCGAGGTCACCCAGGTCCCCAGGAATGCAGGCTTTCAGGCTCCAAAGAAAGCTTGGGCGTTGCCGGCGGCTTTGTTCTTTCTCTCCAATTTCTCGCAATGGTCTTTCCTGCCCTGCAGAGGAAAACGGAAGGCTGGCCACCAGCAACTAGGAAAAAATACCGGAGCCCCCAGGACTGGCCCTTCGGGGCCGGGGGCGGGGTCCTCTCGCAGGGTCACCGCAGAGTTCGGTCTTCACCCAGCGTGCAGGGTCAGAGCCCAGCCGCGGGGCTCCCCACGGTCGATCCGAGACCGGGCGGTGCGAAGCCCCCTTCCTCGCTCACAGTTCTCCCTCCCGGCTGAGCGCAGGCGGAGCTGCCGGAGTCCCGGCGCCGCTCGCCTCTCCGCGGAGCAGATGGGTGCGGTCAGCTGCGCTGCGGGTCCTCGGCCGCTCGTGCTTCCTTCCGGCCAGAGCCCTACGAGGCCCCCTACCCACTACTTCGGCTCCGCGAGTGACCAGGGGGTGTCGCGGCGGCTCGTGCTGGGTGCTGGGTGCCGCAGGCGGGCTGGCACCTCTGCCCGGGTTCAGGTGCGCCCCTGCGCGCCCTGCGCCTCCGGACAGTCCAGCGAGCCTCGGCCTCCCCCCTCCAGCAGCTGCTCTGAAAAGTCAGCTGCTCCAGACGCCATTTCGGTCCCCACCCTTGCCTAGGCCCAGGCCGAGCCAATCACCGGGCGTGTGTGCAGCTGTGCGCGCCGCAGGTGGGTGACCGCAGATCTGCTGCGCGTGGCGAAGCCATTTTCTGAGCGGATTTGCAGTCGTTTCCACTCATGTTGGAGAATTTTAGCCATTTCATTCCCGCCCACCCCTTCCTTACTCCGTGGCATTGAGTAGATTTTCCAGGGAGAACTGACATGGACAGTATGGTGGGGACAAGGTGGTGCCGCAGGGAACACCTGACTTGGTGTCCGGTCCCGGCCCGACCCTAACTCAGCCCCAAGCCTCAGTCTTTTCATCTTAAAAAATGGAAGAAAAGGGGGCTGGAGCGGTGGCTCGGCGGTCGCGGCGCTTGCCTGGCGTGCGTGAGTTTGCGGGTTCGAACCCCAGCACGTGCGCAGCGAAGTGTCGGAGCAACAAAAGCCACTGGATAAAATTGATTCTCTCTCACTCTTAAAAAAAAAAAAATGGAGGAAAGGTTTGAAATCAGGCCACAAGAAGTATGGGCGGGGTTCTGGGGAAATAGGTTATCTCAGTTTGTCCTTATCAGTAAAACTGAAAATATTCGTAATGAGTATGGACAATTCTATTTATCAGGAAAATACCCGCAGCACACACTGTATTTGAGAGGCTGTTTGCTACACCTGATGGAATAATAAACCATCTAAAACAGCACACGGACCCACAATTGGGAATGTGTGGGTCAAATAAGGTCCACATACAAAATTGGAAGGAGTAAACTCAATCTATTCACCAGGACATGGACAGAGAGAGCGCAAAATATCAGGAAAAGCAGTAAATTGCAAAAAGTAATGCGCACAACATGATACAATGTTTGTAACACAGCAACACATTATGGATTTTCTATGGTTATCTTCAAGGGAAAAGAAAGGTAGAAAAGATAACAATTCTAACTCATGAGAGTGGCTGTCCCAGGAGAGGGGCAAAGAGTTGCCATAGCAAATAGAGGTGAGCGGGATCTTCAGTCTTTTAACTAATATTCTAATTTTTTATTTTAAAAAATAGCAGTTTAGCAAGGATGGTAGTGAGACAGAAAAAGTTAGGCAGATCGGTGTAGGCAGAGCAATGTGGGTTGATAAGGAGGTCATCTTTCCTGAGAAGGCAAAGACATCCCCCAGTGCTAATGAGGGTCTGACAAGACAGGCCCAGAAGCAGACACTCCCTGCTGCTAAGGAAGGAACCACATTCTTTCTATTGGCGCCCAAGGCACAGATCAACGACTGGACCACAATTCCCCGCACCTGTGTGCTAGGTACAGGGGCAGGGAAGCAGTGACCAATACAGGAGAGGTTGTCAAATAAAAAGGGCAAAGCTCACTGCCTCATCAGCTCTGTCCGCTTCCCCCACTCTGGGGGAAGTCTGCTCCTTTCCCTGTGCTTTACTTTCTATAATAAAACTTGCCTACTATGCTTGCCTCAGTGTCCCTCGGTCTCATCCTTCGACTCTGAGAGGACACGAACCCGACATCCACATCACGGGCATCAGTAGGACATACCTGCTAATCCCATCAGCATGGGAGGCTGAGGCAGGAGGATCACAAATTCAAAGCCAGCCTCAGCAACTTAGCAAGGTCCTAAGCAACTTAGCAAGATCCTGTCTCAAAAAGAAAAAAAGAAGGGCTGGGAATGTGACACAGTGCCCCTGGGTTCAATCTCTGGTATTAAAAAATAAGTATACAAATAAATAAATAAAATAAAAAAGAAGAAAGGAAAGGGGGCAGTTCAGGGGCTGGGGGTGTAGTCCAGTGGTAGGGTGCTTGCCTAACATGCACCAAACCTTGGGTTTAATTCCCCGTACTCGCCTCCAAAAAGACAGTTCATTCACATATAAGGAATTTCAAATTGTATATTTATAAAGAAAACAGTGAAGACAAATATATTCAAATGGCAAGCATGGTTAATTGCAGGTAATGGTAGCAGTTATTGTTTTCTTGTTTGTGTCTTTTCGGTTTTGTTTTAGTGTTGTGCGTGTGTGTGCACACATGCGCTGGGGATCAAACCTAGGGTCTTATGTATGTTAAGCACGTACTCTGCTGGTGAGCTGCATGCCCAGCCCTTCCTGTAGTTTTCCATCACACAGGAGTCAAGAGCTGTGGCGGGACCCATCAGGAGCCTTCCCTCAGCTCGAAGAGTCTGTGATCTTGGGATGCTTGATAGTCATCCCTGCAGTCCTAACATTTCCACCCTACCGCAAATGTCTTACAAGAGCGGTGGAGCTTCCGCCCCAGCCCTCTCCTCAGTCTCAAGTTTAAACTCAAGTCCTCCTCCACCTGAAATCTATGGCTTCCAGCAAACTCCTGGTGTTTCACAGTGTTCGACTCCGCCCCTTATTTATTTATTTATTTATTTTTCCTCTCTCTCCCTCTCCACCTCCTGAGGAACTCTCTTTTCCTGCATACTTCCTTCAGGTCTCTTCAGCTGTCCCTTCCTCTTGAGGCCTCCCTTGCCTGAGTTACAGCTGATCCGCTGTGTCCCTCAGCACTCAGAGCCAATGGTCTCTTTACTGTGTGCTTTTATACCAGGGCCTTGGCTGCTGGGCCTGACACCTCCTAGTTGAATAAATACCCAGTCAAGAACAAAAGCAACAAATTCTCTGGACTCAGCTCGCTGATGCTCATCCTGGAAACTCTGAGGGTTCCAGGGTTCCACTTGCTCAAGATAAGAGGCAGAACAAGCACTTGAACTCAGAGACTGGTTCCAAAGTCCACTTTTTTTTTTTTGGTACCAGAGATGGAACACAGGGGCAGACATTTTTTTTTCTTGAGACAGAGTCTCACTAAGTTGCTTAGACCCTTGCGAAATTACTGAGGCTGGCCTTAAATTTGTGATCCTCCTGCCTCAGCCTCCTGAACCACTGGGATTTTAGGTGTGCACCACCACACCTGGTGATTCCTCACTCTTAGCCATTATGCTTTGAGCCCCTAATATGCTCAGTTTCCTCATGCATTTACTGAAAGCCTTCTCTGTGTTAGGCACTGTTCTTCAGTAATGACCTAATCTTATGGATCTTACATTCAAGTCAGGGACTAGGGCTGGAGGAGACAGAGAAAATGAATGTATAAGTTTCCTCCTTTGATAAGAAGGATGAAATATACAGGGCAATGGGGAGAACAGTTTGAAGGGAAGGGAAGATCAGGAGTTCAGCTTTGGACCCGCTTAGTTTAGAGACAACCAAGTAAAGATGCAGAGTAGGAGCTGAGAAGTCTGGAGTCCAGGGTACAAACCTGGAAGGATATGGAAATGTGGAAATGTTGGACGGGTGTGGTGCCATACAGCTGTAATACCAATGATGCAGGGCTTTTGAGATGAGGCCGAATTCTCTGCTCCCACTGGCAAATGGAGTCGGTCCGGGCCGACTACAGATTCCAGCAGCCAAAATAGCCCATTTTCAGTGTTTGCAGCTATTCCCAGCTAAAACTGGGAATTTGGGCTGACTGCAGGTTTCTACGGCCAAAATAGTGCTAGCAGCTCCTCAGCTAAAGGCTGGGTGTTGCAGCTCTTGGTGTGGTGGAAATTCCCCCTCTCCCCCGGGAATTCGGCACCAAATCTTCTGGGTCCTTGTCTCACAAATTTGAAGAATAAAATCCATGGACAACCACAGAAGGAGGAGTAAAAGGAGCAGGATTTATTTAAGGAAGGAGAGCAGAGACTCCGCCAGGCAGAGTGATACCTGGAAGCAGGACACCATCTAGCAGAGGTTGGGGGGACGACATATTGATTTGGGGTATGAGCATAATTAACATTCATGCAAAGCAGGCATTGAGAAATGCATCTACATCATTGGTTGAACCCTATGCAAAACAGGCATTGAAACTAAGCACCAAAGTCATTGGTTAAAATCTATGTAAAACAGGTATTGAGAAATGCACCAACATCATTGGTTGAAGTTTATGTATAACAGGTGGCAAATACTTTCCAGTTCCCTTCTGTGTCTACCCCCATCCCCTAGTTCTCCCACCTCAGGGACAAAGGAACTGCTCCCACAGGTGAGCCTCACGGTCATTTGCATATGAAGGCCCTGAGTGCCCTGTTAATCACTCTATCAGCTTGCTCTTAGATGGGGCCCTTTGTCCTCACTACCCAGCCATTTTACTATATCTCCTAAAACTGTCCACCAGCAATTTGGGAGACTAAGGCAGGAGTATTGCAAGTTCAAGGTCAGCCTGGGCAACTCAGCAAGACCCTATCTCAAAATAAAAGTTTTAGAAAGGGCTGGGAATGTAGCTCAGTGGCAAAGCACTTGCCTAGCATATGAGGCCCTGGGTTCCATACCAAGTATGTGCGCCCGGGTGTGTACACACACACACACACACACACACACACACACACACACACGAAAGAAAAGAACATGAAAAAAAAAAAAGAAAAGAAAATGAAAGAAAGAAAGGGAGGCAGGAAGTCAGTGGCACAGATGTATTCAAAACCACAGAACTGCCTGAGGTCCCAGGAGAGTGATGGGGTCTAGAGAACAGGACCAAGTTGAGTTCTGTGGTGCTTAGAACTGAAGAAAACAGGGGACAAGCAAGGCATAGACTGTGAAGCAGGGGGGAACCTGGGCGGGTGGAGAATCCCGGCAGCCAGAGGAATACAGTGGTTCCAGATTAGTTGGGGAAAGGATGATGTGAACTTGGAATTGGCATTGGAGTCAGTAACATAGATCTCATGGGTGATCTTTTTTTTTTTTTTTTTTACTTTTTTTTGTCCACCTTTATTAGAAGTATATTGCGATACAGGATACAGATGAGGGGGAAACATTGTCAAAACTGTAGCAATCAATGTGTATAAAGTTTGATAACCAGGGGTAATGCTTCCGCATAGATAAGCTACTATGGGTTTCATCTATTGCCGTTTCCCCCAGAAGAACTCATGTGTTAAATGGGTATCTAGTGTAGGAATAACATTGGCTTCTGGAATGGTTCCCCCATCTTCCCCATCATGGGTGATCTTGACACGAGCCATGTTTGCAGAACTGTGCAAGCCCAAGTCTATAAAGAAAGGGCAGCCAGGTGCAGAGGCAAACGCCTGTAATCCCAGCAACTGGGGAGGCTGAGGCAGGAGGGTCGCAAGTTCCAAGCCAGCTTCAGCAATTTGGGGAGGCCCTAAGCAACTTACATGCCCTGTCTCAAAAAAAAATAAATAAATAAATAAATAAATAAAATAAAACGGGTTAGGGTTGTGGCTCATTGGTTAAGCACTCCTGGGTTCAACCCCTGGTACCAAAAATTAAATAAATAATAAAAATTTAAAAGGATCGAGAGGAGTAGGAGACAGGAACAAAACAGCTCTTCCAGAGAGCACGGTTATTATGATGGGAAAGAAATGCAGGCGCAGAAGGGGAGGAGGAGACACAGGAGGTTGAAGGGTGGAGTGAATTGTAGCTCTCGGGTATGCTGATGGGAAAGATCTGGTTGTGGGAACCTGGTGCCCCAGGGGGATGGCCACAGCACACACCCTTCTTTCTCCACCTACTCTCCACCTCTGCATCCCTGCTCTCTCCCCTTCCCCCACTTTCTCATCTTGTGATGAGCACCAGGGTGGACCTCGCTGGGAGCAGACAGTACACTGATTCCCTGTTCCTGGGAGGACTCCCCGGGGTCAACGTGATCTTTTGTCATATAAAAAGCAGGGCTCTATCAGGCCACCAAACAGGATCTTTTCTGTACCCAAAGTGAATGCACCCAGCAGCTGTGGCCCCAGGGGCCTCTCCTTTTGCCTGTTGTCACCCTCCCCCACATCCTTTACCTTTTCTTTGCTGAGTGTCTTGAGAACCAGCTGGATTGTAAGGGCCCTGGGGACAGGGACTGCACATGATGCTTCTTTGCACACCCCCCCCACACAATGGAACTTAATTGGCTGCCGAGTTTTCATTCAATCAGTGTTGATTGAGTGCTGGCTGCGCTAGGCTGTCCAGATTGACAGTCTCTGCCCTCAGGGAGCTCGTGGGGTATGGAAAGGAGGCAGATGTGTGATCAAATAGTAGCAGATAGATGAAGTGCCATACTGGAGAAATGTAGGGTGCAGCAGAGGCCAAAGGAAGAGGGTAACTGATGGGTGTGGTCAGGGAAGCGGGGACCATGAGAGGGCACTTTGAGTGGCCAGGAGTTTCTAGGAGCTGGAGGGGAGAAGGTGTAAAAGGCAGGTAGGAGAGAGCGCAAACGCATGGAGGGGCACAGTTCTGGCAGAAGGGGGTTGGGTGCGGGCACAGCAGGGTCAGTGGGGAAGGACCCAGGGGGAGTCGGACTGTGGAGGGTCTCATGTGCCATGCTAAGGAGTCGCCCTGTGACCGCATAGGTGCCTGGAGAAGTGGAAGGGCAGGGTCAGAACTCAGGGAGAACCCGTCAGTGGAATAAACTGACTTGCTTTGGGCTCATGATATTAAACAGATTTTACCCATATTCATTTAACAATCAGGAGATGACACAAGAAGTCCAGTTTCTCTACTCACACACCACCGTTGCAGAGTGGTTGGCCAAAGCTGAGCAGAGCCCCTGTTACAGACTGTGTGTGTCCCCTAACGAGGCAGGCGAGGCGTTGAAATCCTAACCCTCCTGCCTGTGAGTGTGACCTACATGCGGATTGAGTCTTTTTTTTTTTTTTTTTAAAGAGAGAGGGACAGTGAGAGAGACAGAGAAAGAGAGAAACAACTTTATTTAGTTTTTCACATGGTCTTAGTTGCTCCAACACTTAGTTGTGTACGTGGTGCTGGGGTTTGAACCCGGTCCTCGTGCTTGCCAGGCAAGCGCGGAAACCGCTGAGCCACGGCACAGATTGAGTCTTCGCAAAGGACTCATTAAGATGAGGTCGTGGAGGGCTGGCTCTGGGGCCCTCAAGATAGAGTGCTTGCCTGGAATACGCCAGGACCCTGCACCACGTACACAACCAAGTGTCGGAAAAACAAAAACCAGATGAAAAAAATAAATAAAAAATTGACTCTGTCTTTTTTCTTGCTCACTCTTTTTCTCTTAAAAAAAATAAATAAAAGATGAGATCATAAAGGTGGGCCCTAAAGACACAGGCAGAACCCAGGCTACGAGCCAAGGGCCAGTTGGCTGCGACCACGAGAAGCCAGAAAAGAAGCGTGGCGGGACACAAAAAGACAGAAGCCTGGAATAGATCCTCCCTCGAAGCTCTCAGGAGGAGCCAGTCCACCACCACCTCAGACTTCCAGCCCCAGAGCGGTGAGACAAAAGATTTGTTCAAGCCACCCAGTTTGGGACACTTTCTTTTTTCTTTTCTTCTTCTTCTTCTTTTTTTTTTTTTTTTAAGGAAAGGGAACAATGAGAGAGAGAGAGAAGCAATCTTTATTTAGTTTTTCATGTGACTTTCATTCCTCCGACACTTTGTTGTGTATGCGGTGCTGGGGTTTGAACTTGTGTCCTTGCACATGCCAGGCAAGCACTGTAACTGCTGAGCCCCTGTGACACTTTCTTAAGAAAGACCCAAAAAGGTAGCACACTGAGATTAGAGTCTCAGTCTCTTCCAGGGCTGCCCCTCCTCCGGGCCCTCGCCAGGCACTCCTGTTGGTAAGTGTGGGTGCTGCGAAAGGACTGCAGGGAGAGGGGGCCTGAAGGCCAGTGAGGACTCTGGCCATGGGAGCTGAGGGACAGGGAGCTACCCTGGCCCTGGTGCACTGCCGCTGTCTACCGATTGATGCAAGGGCTGTGTTGGCAGGGTAATTGCTGTTAGCAAGAAACCCCCAAAGGCCCGTAAATCACCCTGAGTTCCAACGGTGCATCTTTTAGCTTCCCCTCCTGTCTTTTCTCTTGCACAGCCTCCCAGCCACCCCCACCTTGCTGGCTTGAATTCTGTTCAGTGTCACCCCACCCGGAATGAATGCTATTTCAGCAGCCTTCCTTTCAACTTCCTGTGACAGCTGTAACCTCTGTTCTCGCTGAATTGCTGAGATTGTTGATAATGTCAGCCGCCTGGAAACATTCCTTGCAAGAGATTGGGAACATGCCTCCCTGCCAAGTCCTGGAAAAGAGCACTGTGGAATGGCCCAGAAATTCAACAAATCATCCGGGCGCAGTGGCACATATCTGTAATCCCAGTGGTTTGGGAGGCTGAGGCAGGAGGATCGCAAGTTCAAAGCCAGCCTCAGCAACTTAGCCAGGTCCTAAGCAACTTAGTGAGAGCCTGTTTCAAAATAAAAAATACAGGGCTGTGGTGGCTCAGAGGTTGGAATACTTGCCTGGTATGCACGAGGAGGACCTGGGTTCAAACCTCAGCACCACATACACAACAAAGTGTTGAAGAAACAAATGACAGATGAAAAAATAAATAAAATTGATTCTCTTCCCCCAACACACACACACTCTATCTCTTAAAAAAAAAAAAGAAAGAAAGAAAGAAAGAAAGACTGGGGATGTTGCTCAGTGGTTAAGCACCCTTGGTTCAACCCCAGTGCCAAACAAACAAACAAACAAACAAAAAAAAGAAGTAATTACCCCATTTTGAGGCCCAAAGGAGCCCATTCAATAAACAGACTAGACCTAAAATGAAAATCATCCTCCTAGCTCCATGTGGGAGGAATAAGTTACCCACTGAAGCCCCAGAAGTCCAGCAGAGGACCAGAGCCCCACTACTGCTCGAATTTTGATTGTTTGGAAAAGACTGGTTGGAGAAAGTAATAGATGGCCATCACCCAGCCACCTCATTAAAAGAAATGTCACCAGTGAAGGAGACAAGATTCTGCATGGAAGTTGGAATCCTGGATTAGATCCTAGAACATAAAAAGGACCCCAGTGGGAAAATGAGTGAGCCAATTAAAGTGAGCTATTTAGTTAATAGTATGGGATTGATGTTAATGTGGTAGTGTAGATAAATGTGCCATGATTATGTAAGATGTTAACACTAAAGGAAATTGGCTGGGGGCTGGAGCAGTGGCTCGGCAGTCACAATGCTCGCCTGGAACAACGCTCGCCTGGCATGCCCAAGGACGAGGGTTCGAGCCCCAGCACCACGTACGCAACGAAGTGTCAGAGAAACAAAAGCCAGAAGAAAAAAATAAATAAAATTGATTCTCTCACTGACCCTCTCTCTCTCTTAAAAGAAAAAAAAACAAAGGAAGTTGGCCAAAGGGTATACGGAGACTCTGTGAACTGTCCTGGCAGCTCCCTGGAAATGAGATTGAAAACTAAAGTTTAGAACAAATAAAATACAAAAACACATTAAAAAAAAGAAAGAAAGGGGCTGGAGCGGTGGCTCAGCGGTTTCGGTGCTTGCCTGGCAAGCACGAGGACCCGGGTTCAAACCCCAGCACCACGTACACAACTAAGTGTTGGAGCAACTAAGGCCATGTGAAAAACTCAATAAAGTTGTTTCTCTCTTTCTCTGTCTCTCACTGTCCCTCTCTCTTTAAAAAAAAAAAAAAGAAAGAAAGAAAGAAAGAGGGGCTGGAGTGGTGGCTCAGTGGTTGCGGCGCTTGCCTGGCATGCGCAAGTACTGGAGTTCAAATCCCAGCACCACATATAGAGCGAAGTCTCGGAGCAGCAAAAGCCCATGTGCAAAACTAAATAAAAATTGATTCTCTCTGTCTCTCTCTCTCTCACTATCCCCTCTTTCAAAAAAAAGAAAGAAAAAAAGAAAGAAATATCACTGGAATAGTACTTTTTGAATTTGCAATAGCCTGCACTCCAGAATACACACTCAGATCTGCTGTCTGATCCTAAGTCCTTAGTGTCATTTTTGTGGCCAAAACATATCAGCAGAGCAGTTCAACGCTTGCTGAGTGTCTGTGCCTGGCACTGTAGGGATACCAAGACCAAGTCATACACAATCCTACCTTCAGGGAGCTTATGTTCCAGCAAGGCAGACACACATGTGTGACTACAATACCACATAGTTGTGGGGATCAGAGAGATTATCCAAGATCTCAAAGTGGGGAGATTTTTTATTTTTTGTTGGTATTGGGGTTTGAACCCAGGTGCCATCTACCATTGAGCTATATCCCCAACCCTTTTTATTTTGAGACAGGGTGTCACTGAGTTGCTGAGGCTGGCCTTGAAATTGCAATCGTCCTGCCTCAGCCTCCTGAGTCACTGGGATCAGAGGAGTGCACCACCATGCCCTGCAAGAAGAGAATTTCAGTACAGAGGGAAAGCAAGGTATTCAAGGCTAGAAGGTTGGTTCTGTGGACTGAACGCTGTGTCCCTTCTAAATGTTTATGTTGAAACCCCCTCTCCAATGTGATGGCAAATGGAGATAGGGTCTTTAGCAGGTAATTAGGTCATAAGGGCACCACCTTCATGAATGGGACTAGTAGCCTTATAAAAAGAGAAGGAGAAGTGGTGTCTCTCTCTCTGCTTTTGGCCTTGATATGATATGAAAAGACCGCAAGCCACCAACCAGGAAGACAGCCTGCACCAGACACTGAATCTGCTGCTGCCTTGATCTTGGACTTTCCGGCCTCCAGACTGTAAGAACTAAACATTTACTGTTTAAGCCACCTGGTGCCTATGGTATTATTATTACAGAAGTCTGAACTAAGGCCATTGGTGTCAACAAAACATGGGACCCATAGGTATGTGGCCTTTCAGGAAGCAGCGAATGGTCCACATAAAGCTGAAACCTGGTGGGAGAGGGGCCTGAGGGTAGCAGGAATGAGGTCAGAGGCTCTGTCGGCATCGGAGGACATAAGACAGGGGAAAATAAAAAATTCTTTTTTATTTTTAAAGTATAGTCCCCGCCCCCAGGGCTCAGACTTAGTAGGCAAGTGCTCTTCCACTGAGGTACATCTCCAGCTCAGGTGTAGTTTTTTTTTTTTTTTTTTTT
>PVKS010010320.1:0-47608 GCA_004027875.1 Aplodontia rufa | reverse complement strand
AAACCTTTCCCCATCTTATTAAAAAACAATTTGGGGGCCTGGAGTGGTGGCTTAGCAGTTACAGCGCTTGCCTGGCATGCGCAAGGATGTGGGTTCAAACTCCAGCACCACGTACCCAATGAAGTGTCAAAGCAACGAAAGTCATGCAAAAAACTAAATAAAATTGCTTCCCGCTTTCTCTTTCTCTCTCTCATTGTCCCTCTCTTTCTATTAAAAAAAAAATACACAATTTTGGGATTGGTGATGTAGCTCGGTGGTAGAGTGCTTGCCTAGCATGCACAGGTTCTGTGAAATAATAACAAATGAAAAACGCCAGGCACAGTGGTACATGCCTGTAGTCCCAGTGACTCAGGAAGCTGAAGCAGGAGGATCCCAAGTTTGAGGCCAGCCTCAGCAACTTTGTGAGACCCTTGGCAATTTAGCGAGACCCCCCTTTTTTTTTTAAGGAAAGAGGGGACAGTGAGAGTGAGAGAGAGACAGAGAAGCAATTTTTATTTAGTATTTCATGTGACCCTCATTGCTCAGACACTTCGTTGTGTACATGGTGCTGGAGTTTGAACTCGTGTACTTGTGTACACCAGTCAAGCGCTGTAACTGCCGAGACACTACTCCAGCCCGCAAGACCCCATCTTAAAATAAAAAATAAAAGAGGATGGGGATGTAGCTCAGTGGTAAAGCACCCTTGGGTTCAACCCCCAGTAACTACCCTACCCCTCCACCCCCACAAAAAGAAAAATAATCTTTTTTTTTTTTAAGAGAGAAAGGACAGGGAGAAAGAGAGAGACAGAGACCCAAAGAATCCATTTTTATTGAGCTTTTCACATGGCTTTTGTTGCTCTGACACTTAGTTGTGTATGTGGGTGCTGGGGTTTGAACCCCCATATTTGTGCCTGCTGGGCAAGCGCTCGCTGTAACCGCTGAGTAAGTGCTGTAACCGCTGAGTCACTGCTCCAGCTCCAAGAAAAAGAATCTTAAAGCAGGAAAGGAAGTCAATTTGTCCATCTCCCTCCTAGTGCAAGAATCTAGGTGAATGAATGCTCCTGATGTCCGACTGGTGAATTTTTGTCTGAACATCTCTCCTAGCAAGAATCTTCTACATTAGGAGGTCCATTCTGATATTCCTCAAAAGGCTAGGAATGGAACCAACATATGACCAGTTCTGCCACTTCTTGGTATTTATCCAAAAGAATTCAGATCAGGGGCTGGATCGGTGGCCCAGTGGTTACAGCACTTGCCTGCCATGCGCGAGTTCGTGAGTTCAAACCCCAGCACCACATACACAACGAAGTGTCCAAGGAATGAAAGTCACATGAAAAACTAAATAAAAATTGCTTCTATCTTTCTCACTGTCCTTTCTCTCTCGTTCTTTCTTTTTTTTTTTCTTTTTAAAGAAAGAGAAGGACAGTGAGAGAGAGAGAGAGACAGAGAGAATCAATTTTTATTGAGTTTTTCACATGGCTTTTGTTGCTCTGACACTTAGTTGTGTACGTGGGTGCTGGGGTTTCAACCCATGTACTTGTGCATGCTGGGCAAGAGCCATTACCGCTGAGCCACCGCTCCAGCCCCTTTCTCTCTTTCTTTCTTTCTTTATTTTATTTTTTTTTAAGAGAGAAGGACAGTGAGAGAGACAGAGAAAGAGAGAAACAACTTTATTGAGTTTTTCACATGGCCTTAGCTGCTCCAACACTTAGTTGTATACGTGGTGCTGGGGTTTGAACCCGGGTCCTCGTGCTTGCCAGGCAAGCGCCGAAACCGCTGAGCCACCGCTCCAGCCCTCTCTCTTTCTTTAAAAAGAAAAAGAATGGAAATCAGCATCCTCTAGAGGTACAGGCATATCCATGTTTATGCACTGTAATTCACAATAGCCAAGCTATGGAGGCATCCAGGTTGCGCATCAGCAGAGGAGAGGATAAAGGAAACACGCTGTGTGTACACAATAGAGGTTCACTCAGCCATTAAGAAGAATGAAACTGTGGCCTTTGCTGACTAGTGGATGGAAAGGGAGGACGTCCTGCTAAGGGAAACAAGCCAGACTTAAAAGGTCACGGGTCAAATATTTTCTCTCATATGCAGAAGCTAGAGCACAGTAAGGAGGAGAAAAGGAGCGGTACCCCCTGAAAATAGAAGAGAAATCAGCAGAGTAGAGGAGAAAGGTGTAGAGGGGGAGGGAAAAGGGACAGGAAGAAGGATGAACTGTAGAACGGAATTGAACAAATCATGTTATGGACATATATGAATATAGCATATACATGTACATATATGAATTTATCTTTATGCATATCTATAAACACCAATTAAAAACTACTGGGTGTGCAGTGGCACATGCCTGTAATCCCAGCAGCTTGGGAGGCTGAGGCAGAAGGATTGCAAATTCAAAGCCAGCCTCAGCAACTTAGCAAGAACCTAAGCAATTTATTTTTTTTTTATTTTTTTTTAAAGAGAGAGGAACAATGAGAAAGAGAGAACCCATTTTTATTTAGTTTTTCATGTGGCTTTTGTTGCTCTGACACCTCATTGTGTACGTGGTGCTGAGGTTCAAACCTGCGTCCTTGCGCATGCCAGGCGAGCGCTGTAACCGCTGAGCCACTGCTGCAACCCTGAACCTAAGCCATTTAGTGAGACCCTGTCTCAAAATAAAAAAGAAAAAAGGACTGGGGGATATGTCTCAGAGGTTAAGCACCTCTGGTACCAAAAATAAATAAATAAATATAAATAAATAGCTAGAAGACCAGTAGAACAGTGGAAGGGAAACGGGGGGAAGTGCAGGAAAAAAAGAAGTATTAGAAACCAAAATGGAACAAATTATATTCCATGCATGCATGATTATGTAAAAATATATCCCAACAGTATATATAGTTATGATGCACTAATAAAAATTTTTGAAAAAAAAAGAGGTTCATTCTGTTGCTAAGTTCAATATTGACAGAATTCTGTTCATTCTTTTATTATTTATTTATTTATTTGCAGTACTAGTGATTGAATTCAGGGGTGCTTCACAACAGGCCTACATCCCAAGCCCATCTTAAATGTTTTGTTTTGTTTTGTTTTTAAAGAGAGAGGCACAGTGATGAAGTTTATTTAGTTTTTCATTTGGCTTTTTGTTGCTCAGCTACTTCGCTGTGTATGTGGTGCTGGGGTTTGAACTCGCATACTCGCGAATGCCAGGCAAGCGCCATAATCACTGAGCCGCCGCTCTAGCCCCAAGATAATTAATTTTTATTTTAGTTTTTCATGTGGATTTCGTTGCTCCAACACTTCATTGTGTACGTGGTGCCGGGGTTTGAACTTGCGTCCACGTGCATGCCAGGCAAGCGCTATAACCACTGAGCCACTTGCTCCAGCCCCCATCTTTAGTCTTGCTAAATTGCCCTTACTGGTCTTGGATTTGTGATCCTCCTGCCGCGGCCTCTCCAGTGGCTGGGATTACAGGCATGCACCCCGGTGCCCAGCTCTTCTGTTCTCACTGTTCACAGAGCTTCCCTATCACAGTGCCTCTTCGAGAAGACAGATCTTCAGATACATCAAGAATCAAAGAGTTGGGGCTGGGATGTAGCTCAGGGGTACAGCGCTTGCTTAGCATGTGCTAGGCACTGGGATTGATCCCAGTACTGCAGGAAAAAAAAAAAAAAGAGAATCAAAGAGATGCCGGGTGCAGGTGGTGCAAGCATGCAATCCCAGTGATTTGAAAGGCTGAGGCAGTAGCATCTGACGTGCAGCATCCAGGTACCATGGGACCTTGGGCAAAGGTCTAAAGTGCTCAGTTCTTTCTCCTATGTCTGTAAAGCAATAGAGCTGGACTGGTAAGCAGTTTAGAGTGATACTCAAGAGCACAAAATTGGAGCCAGACTGTGAAAGCTGTGCCACTTCCCCTCCACGGACCAGTGATCTCATCCCTGCAGGCCGGCTGCTGCTAACGTCGGCAGACCTATGCAGGAAACCCACATACCATCTGGCTAAGTGTCTCGGAGTTGTAGATCAAGCTAACAGGCTGGGTTTTTTTTAAATTTTATTTTATTATGTGCATCTATATCCTTCTACCTCCACAATAGCCTAGAAAGCCCAGTTTGGAGCTGAGAATTCCTGGAGTCTTTGTGTTCCATGTTAGAGCGTGGCCATCTGCACCCTTTTCTTCCCATTCCCAATCTGTGTGCCCTCATCGGCCCACTTGACTGTGAATGTCCAGCTCTGGGCACAGGTGTATACCCACAGGCAGAAAATTCTGGAGCCCTGCGTACACAGAGGGTGGTCTAGAAAGGGTGCCCAAGCTCCTGAGGGTGCATCTCTTTGGCCGGGAAATTCCATGGCACGGACTCCATCTGAAATGTTTCATGAAGATTCTGCCTCTCTGTGCCTCAGTTTCCTTAGGGAGATCAACTCATCCAGGTTTGCTTGAGACTTCCTGTTTTAGCACGGAGAGTCCCTCATCCTGGGAAACCTCCCAGGCAAAAGAGGACAGTTGGTCACATTTGTTTCTTTATCTTTATAATCAGACTAATAATATCTCCTAAGATTGTCATGAGGATCAAATGAATTAATATACATGGAGTGTTTAGACCAGCACCAGCTGTGTGGTCAGCATTCTAGAAGTGTGTTAGCTATTATTATTTGAAAGATTCTGTTCTACTAAAAAATGCTAAAATTCTATCATCAGTGGGTTCAGGTGAGAAAGAGTGGGGAGTTGAGTCTGAATGAAGTGGTTTTTTTGTTTTTGTATTTTTTTCTTAGAGAGAGAGAAGGACAGTGAGAGAGAGAAGAATCAATTTTATTTAGTTTTGCATGTGGCCTTCATTGCTCCAACACTTCGTTGTGTACGTGGTGCTGGGTTCGAACCCATGTCCTTGCACATGCCAGGCAAACGTTGTAACTGCTGACCCACTGCTCCAGTTCCTCTTTTTGTATTTAAAAAAAAAACAAACAAAAGAGAGAGGGACAGTGAGAGAGAGAGAGAGAGAGAGAGAGAGACAGAATCAATTTTTATTTAGTTTTATTTAGTTTTTTACAAGGCTTTTGTGGCTTGGAAACTTTGTTGTGTGCTGGGGTTTGAACCCGCGTACTCACACATGCCAGGCAACTGCCATAACCGCCAAGCCACCTCTCCAGACCTGTTTTAGTATTTTTTTTTAAGAGAGAGAGAGAATCAATTTCATTTTTTTTAAATCTAGTTTTAGTTTTTCTGACAGTTAGTTGTGTATGTGGTGCTGGGGTTTGAATCCAGGTCCTCGCATAAGCCAGGTAAGCACTCTACCGCTGAGCCCCTTGAGTAAAGTTTTAAACCTGGAGGGTGACAGTGCCACTAGCTAAATGGCGACACTCAGATAGATGTGGGTTGTTGGGAAGATGTTCACTGTGTATCACATGGGGCTTGAGGGCCTTACTGGGCATGCAAGAGGAGAAATTCCTTAGGCAGTTGGAAATGTGGTGTTAGGGCCCAGTGTGCTACCACACCCGCCTCTAATCCCAGCGACTTGGAAGGCTGAGGCAGGAGGATCACAAGTTCAAAGCCAGCCTCAGCAACTTAGCGAGGTCCTAAGCAACTTAGTGAGACCCTGTCTCAAAATAAGAAATAAAAAGGGCTGGGGATGTGCTCAGCAGTTAAAAAACAAAACAAAACAAAACAAAAAATAAACAAACAGACAAACCAAAAAACAAAACAAAACAAAACAAAAAAATAAACAAACGGACAAACCAAAAACAAAACAAAAGAGAGGTGGGGGGCAGGGAAGAAAATGTAGAAATGTGGTTTTAGCATTTAGTAGAGAAGGGAACCCAAGAGAAAATGGAGAATCATCCCATAAAAGGAATCATTAGAAGAAAGTGCAGCCTTGTATTACAGGGATGAGGATTAGCCCATGGAGTGAGAAGACTGGCCAGGGCAGTGACATCTCGGCCCCTTGCACCCACACACTTATAAAGTGTGCACTTGTCCATTGCTCATTTGACTTGAAAATATCATTGATTTTAAGTCATACTGTTATTTTATGTCCCACAAAGAAAAGGGCTGTCAAAAATTAAAATATGCTATTCACTGCCCTTTGAGGTCAAACTGATTTAAAAATGTGGAGAGAAATAAATCTTAGAACTAATTAAGATTTATGCCGGACACCAGCTATATGCAGTGATGCAACACCTGTAATCCCAGCTACTCGGGAGGCTAAGGCAAGAGGATCACAAGTTTGAGGCCAGCCTCAGAAACTTAATCAGACTCTCCCAAATAAAATAAAAAGAGCTGTGGATGTAGCTCAGCAGTAGAATGTCCCAGGGTTTAATCCCCATTACGCCCCCTGCAACACACACACACACACACACACACACACAATTATGCCACACATTGTCTCAGCATCAGGGGGACAGGAGTGGGATACAAAGAGGGGAAAGACCCTGCCTTCAAAAAGCTTCCAGCCTCCTGATGACATCTGCAGATCCTTCTACAAGACAGACAGGCTGAGGCAAGTTCTACAGTACAGGCGCCAGAGCTGTTCTGAAATCAGCTGCTGCTAGTGAAGGATTTATAGGAGTTATTAATACACACAAAATTGACAGTCACGTCTTTCCTGGGATTTCTGGTCCTCCTCCTGCTTTTCCCTAATGCCTGAAATTTCTGGAGACAAAGCCTTTCAAACCGTTTTTGAATGAATTGAGATAATGAATTGGAACACCACATGGTGAGCTTTCAGTCGGTAGGGCTGCGGAGGAAGGCAATTTAGCACTATCCAAATTATGAATGGGTCTGCCCTTTGACCCTGAAATACCACTTCTAGGAATATATTTTGCAGATATACTCACTCACTTGGGAGATGCCCTGTGTATAAGGCCATTCATTACAGCATTGTTCAAAACAGCAACTCACTGGGAACCTAAGAGCTATGGAGAGAGCTCTGGTAACGAGATCATAGAACATTCACATTGTGGACACAGATCAAGAGCGCGCTTGAGGTAGGGACAGGGAAAAGACCCCAACACGTACTGTGAGGTGAAAACTGCTCAACACGGAGCAGTTACAGTAGGCTACCTTCAATTATTATAAAAGTGAGTGGGGGGACAAGAGAACTTGTCTATAAATTTGCTTGTGCACACATGATAAAACACGGGGGGACCCAGAAACGGGTAACAACGATTATGGAGGGGGAGAGATAGATAGAGAACTTAACAGGGACGGAGAAGGGAGAATTTTTATACTTCATTTTTTTTTTTTTTAAGAGAGAGGGCAAGAGTATGTGTGAGAGAGAGACAGAGAGAAACAATATTTAGTTTTTCTTCTGGCCTTTGTTTCTCCAACACTTAGTTGGGTATGTGGTGCTGGGGTTTGAACCCGGGTCCTTGCACATGCCAGGTAAGTGCTCCAACCACTGAGCTCCAGCCCCTTTTCTTTACTTTTAAACCATATGAATGTGTTATCTATTCAAAGTGTTGAATTAATGGAATTTTTAAAAATACCTCTTGGGTGCGGGACTTGGTAGAATGATCACTTAGCATGCAAGAGGCCCTGGGTTTGATCCTTAGCCCTGCAAAAGAATTAATTCATTGATTGATTAAATTAAATGCTCCATGAGGAGGCTGGGGGAGTGGCTCAGTTATAGAACATGCTCTTAGCATGTTCAAGGCCCTAGATTCAATCCCCAGCACCAAAATATTAAGGAGGTTTGGGGATATAGCTCAGAGCATGCTTGCCTAGCATGTATGAGGCCCTGGGTTCCATCCTCAACTCGCACAAAATATGTTTAGAAGCAAAATACCCCTCCAGGCACAGTGGCACACAAGCATATAATCCTAGGGACTTGAGAGGCTGAAGTTGGAGGATCGCAAGTTCAAAGCCAATCTCAACAATTTAGCGAGGCCCAAAGACTCTGTCTCAAAATAAAAAAGGACTGGGGGATGTGGCTCAGTGATGAAGTGCTCAAGAGTTCAATCCCTAATAACAATAAAACAACAAACAAACAAAGCAGCCCGTGGCAAGAGTTACCTAGGGACTACCTCTCCCACCAAAGGGTGAAAGTCTAATATTCATTCGATAATCTATAGCAGTCCAGGAACTTCTCCATCAGTGATAGGTAGCAAGTGTTTAGCCTGTACAACATGCCGGGTGAGGTGCACTTCTGTGCGTTTTTGTCATTAGAGGAGTTCCCAGAGAGTGGGACCTCAACTCAGGACAAGTTGCCAAGATCCTTAGCCAATGAGACAGAACAGAATTTCCGCAAACACCAGTCAGAACACAGAAAGATTTATTTAGAAAAGTAGAGGAACCTTCAAGGGAGAACGTGGGCCAGTCATCTCCAGAGGAAGAGAGCAGCCTGTTGGTCTGGGTGTTAATATTTATAGAGGGATAGTGACTAGGGCCTGGGCTAGAGGAGACATCAGGGTGAAATTACGCACTTTGGCACCAGTTTGTCCAGCGCTCCCACATTGTCCTCTTGTTTTTCTGGGCAAGGATACTTAGGTCAAGGGCGTAGCAGGGGCTTCAAGCTAAGGGCTTGGGCTGGGTTGCTATAGGATGCTTGTTTTGCATTTCAAAGACGCATGGCGCTTTACAGCATTCCAACTGCTCTTGGGCACTTCCTTCTCTTTGTTTTTTATGTTTTTATTTTTTATTTTTATAAAGAGAGAGGGACAGTGAGAGACAAAGAAAGAGAGAAACAACTTTATTGAGTTTTTCACATGGCCTTAGTTGTTCCAACACTCAGTTGTGTACGTGCTGCTGGGGTTTGAACCCAGGTCCTCGTGCTTGCCAGGCAAGCGCTGAAACCGCTGAGCCACCTCGCCAGCCCCTTCTCTTTGTTTTTTAAAGAGAGAAAGAATACACTTTTTAAAATTTATTTTTCATCTGGTATTTGTTTTTCTGACATTTAGTTGTGCACGTGGTGCTGGGGTTCCAACCTGGGTCCTCGCGCATGCCAGGCAAGCGCTCTACCACTGCTCCAGCCCCAGCACTTTCCTCTTGAGACTCAGTTTACCTTTGTTTTTCTGTATCTCCAAATTTCTATCTTACTTTCACGTACATTATCTCTAACCCTTACCATACCCCCCCCACCCCTGTGTTGGAAGGATCTAATATTAGAAGAGGAAGCAGAAGACGAGGGGGAGCGTTCCTGCTTAATAGTTGCTGTAAACATTCAGTCCCCCATCTTGGGCCAAACCCAATGCTGGGCATTTGAGACACCAAGCCAAAGACAGTGCCCCTGCCCCCTAGAATCTAATGGTCTAGTGAGGGATGTGTGAAATTGCAGATTCACGGACAGGTTTTGAAAGGCAATGTGAGGAAGCCAGCATTAAGCACAGAGCCTGCGGACTAAGGACAAAGGGAAGAGAGGCTGAGACAATGAGAAAACCTCTCCCGCCACACCCTTTGGCCAAGGACTGGCTCCCTGAGCAGCAGCAGATCTCAGGCGCCTTTGTGGGAGACAGCCCCCTGCAGCGTCGGAACCAACTAGGAACAAAGGCTGCCATCTCTCTGGGAATGGAGAGGACCTGAGAGCAACCCGCCTCGTTTGTCGGTGTAGACATTCCTTCTGGACTTTGAAGCCTGCAGTGTCCTCCTTTAGCTGTCTACACAGATCAAATAATCTGGATGGCTGCCATATCTCGACTCCACTTTGTGCTAATCCATAGTCACAGCCAACTTCGTAACAATCCGAACAAACCATCTGAGCAGAAGCAAAAATAGTTCTCATGGGCAAAGACAGACATTTCCAAGATGAGAATCTTAACTCCTTGCTGTCTCTCCAACAGGGAGTGGATCTTGAAGTTAGTTTTAGGAATCCTTCAGAGCAGGGAGATTCTGCTCCTCTCCAAAGAGAAGTTGGAAAGCTATTTTTTTCTCACCTTAGTGGTTGAAAGCCACAGTCCACAAAGCTGACAATAGACAGAGGTGGTCTGGCTCTCAGAAAGACAACCCATCTAAAGAATAGGCAGCCCTCCACCTCACAAGCACCTCCCCGCCACCCGCACACTGTGGAACTGACACTCTGCCACTGAGCTACAATGCCCTAGCCCTTTTTATGTTGAGACAGGGTCTAAATTGCCTAACTTGCCCAGACTGACCTCAAACATTTTTCCTCCTGCCTCAACCTCCAGCATAGCAGAGATTACAGAAGTGTAGCACCACGCCCTGCTCACAAGGACCTTTCTACCCACAGGATCCTTCTAGAGAAATTCTTACTCTGTCCCCAAGAAGCAGTGAGGATCTCAGGAAATCCTTGTCCCAGAGACTGGCAGGGCCAGGTATCTAACAAACAAACCCAGAAGCCAAGTGACATCGGTAACAAAGAAAGAAAGAAAAAGAAAAAAAAATTAAAAATCTACATGAGTTCTAACATCTACAATCCTAGCTGTGGTTTCCATGGAAATAGACATCTGCTCCAGGGAGAAAGAAAAGGTGGGGTGAAGTGGCATAAGTGCTTTAAAATAATCAGTGTTTTGAAAGATTAATTTTTTCCTGTCACAACATTAATAGTCAGAAAAGTGAGATTTTTGTGTGGCAATTTCTTATATTTAAAAAAAATGCATCAAATGGGGGCAGGACCTTCCTATGCAAACCTCCAGATCAAATACAAAGACTTCAAGAGAAAAAGGAAGTTCGGGGGAATATTACCTCTTGGTATAGAAATCCTTGCTCATATGTCATTTTTCAGCAAGGAATTATCCCCCACCCTTCTTTTTTTTTTTTTTTTTAAACATTTTCTGAGATTCTGCTCAGACAACTGACAGATGGAAGCACCTGGCCATTCTGAGTCTAAGTTTCTGAGAGAAGCCTTTCAGGGTTCAGAATCTGAATCATTCCTGTTCTGCTCCCATGCTGGGCATAAGCCACTTAGATTGGCTGGGGGGAGGCTGACCCCCACACAAGGGCGATTGTTGGAGAAAATGCTGCAACCAGCATATTTCAGGCAACAGGGAATTGCTAATTGTTTGCTTTGTGTGATATTTGCTGCCTGTATGATCCAGTTTTCATTGTCCCAAACATCTTTTAATTGTGTTTTATCTCTGGCACATCCCTAGTGACTAAGGAGACATCAGAGCCTTTCAAAATTAGGACTGTTATTCCTAGAGGGTTGGTCAAATGTGTTTCTTGGTATGGGAACACAGCCCATTAAAAAAAATTGAAGATGCCCTTTCTGTTTAGGCTCTCAGAGCAGATGCCTTGATGTAAAGACCATCACCATGGTCTTGGTCAGGGGAGTGGAAGGAGGAGGCTGGGAACCATGAGCATGTTTTTTTTTTCTTATTTCGTGGGGAAAGGGAAAGTCAGTCGTTCTAAGACAGAGTCAAACCAATTTCCTTCGTCCCCCTGCTGTGGTTCTGCTCCATCCAAGCCAGAGGAAACAGTGACCTTGTGGTTCCTTTTGTTTTTATTCTTAAAAAGAGCCCAGCACAGCTCTAAGGAGCACGTGCTTCAAGAACAAAAGCAACACTTAGCTGCAGTCTGCGTATCTAGAACTGCTATTGCTCTTCCATCCCTATCATGGGGAAGGGTTGGCAGAGCAGATGGAATCTGCATTTGAGCCCAGTGGCTTTGTTAGACCAGAGGATATCAAATTCCAGAGCCTCATGGGGTCCCTGGTCACCAGCTCCAGAAGCTGAGGATGGTAGTGAAGATGCACACAGTGAGGGAAGGATCACGCCCGCCCGTGACCCGTTAGCACGGAGTGGGTTAGAGACTATGATGATGTCACAATACAGGTGGCACACAGGTGTCCAGAAGTAGGACGCTAAGTAGGCAGGGGGCTATGCAGGGAAGTGGAGTGACATTGTCCTATCACAAGGGCTCAGGCATACTAGGCGACGGTGGCGACTGGGGCACCAGAAGGGGCACCGCTGTATTCGGGTGCTGGCGTTGGCGAGAGGCCGGGCAAGTGGCGGGACACAGAAGAGTCCAGACAGCCGAGGTCTAAGAGGTAGGGCGGACCCTCTCACCCGCGCCCCAGCCTGCCCCACCCTCTCCCCCAGAGACAGAAAGCCAGCTCCGACTCCAGCTGGGGCCCCGGGGCAACGCCCTCTTCCGCGGGAAGAATACCCGCCGTCCGCGGCTCCCACGCGGGGAGACCTCCCAGCACCCCAACCTCCGCATTGTCCTCGGAACCGGTGGGCTTGGACTACACTTCCCGAGCTGCGCCGGGTCCGGAGGGGGCGGAGCCTACGCGGACAGTGGGGGAGGGCCCGGCACGTGCCTCTGCGCTCAGCCAATGCGGAGCCCCGCGGGCGGGTCACGTGCCGCTGTTTGGCGCTTTTGTGCGCGCCCAGGTCTGTTGGTGCTCAGTGTGGCCAGGCGGCTCGGACCGAGCAGGTGGGTGTGGGGTCCCCCGCAGAGGCGGCGGTGGCGGCTTGGGGACAGTTTGAGACAGGCGGCCGGCGGGAGGGGCCGGGCTGTGGCAGCTGCCCCCTGTGGAGGGCGGCGGGCGGGTCGCAGGTCCCCGAGGGGCTGGCGGGCGGGGGTCGCTCGGCTTTGTGTGCGGCTCGGGCGGAGCCTCGGCTTTGTCCTCACTCCCTGGGGGCGCGGCTGTCGTGGGGAGGGGGCGCGGCTAGCTGGGAGAGCTCGGGTCTCCGGCCTCGGGGTGCCGTCGAGGAGACAATAGGGGGCGTGGGCTCTCGTGGGCCTCGCACCCTCCCTCGCCCTGTGCGCGCGTCTGTTCTGGGGTCCCTTTTGTCTAAAGGGCCGGGCGCGTCCCTGGAGAGCCACAGCCCTAGGGCGAGGCTGCGGGTGGCTGGGGCGGCGCTGCCCTCGGCCATTTATGGGGGACGCGCCCGCGAGGGCTTGCTGGCCCCCGCGGCGCGGGGTGCAGATAGCTCGGGGATACGGCGGGTTGGGCGTCGAGGCTACTGCAGGAGACTGGCAGCGGACGGCGGGGCTACCCGGCGGCCAGATCCCTGGCTGGCCTCCCGCGCCGAGTTGCGGCGGCTGCTTGGAGGTGTTTTTGGCGGGAGTTGGGGGGGGCGCCCGCGCGGGGCGAGTTCGGGAGGGGCGGAGTTACCCGGATAGGACCGTTGGCCCCGCCCCTCTCTTCCTTCCCACGCGCGCGGGCTCCGCAGTGTTGAGAGTTAGCGGAGATTCGAAAAGGCGCGGGGAGGAAGGGGGCGGGGCCAGGGGCCGGAGCTCTGGGCGTGTTCTGATTGGCCGGGGGCAGCCTGCCCTCTTCGCTTGCCCTGTCCAGGGCCACGCCCATCCCGGGGTCCGGTGCTGTCTAATGCTCCGGAGAAGCCAGGCGTTCTCGCAGCCGCAGATTTCAATTTGTCTGTTGGGAACCTGGAACCCTAGGTTTTCAGTACTAGCCTGAATGTATAAGAGTCCTGATCTTTAAAAAATCGACAAACGGATATAGGATTTTCTTTGACATAAAGACAGCAGATATTAAAACCTAATGGTTCATAAAAATTGTGCTCACTGTTGGACAAGGAGCTTAAATCTCAAGAACAATAGGAGTTGAGCATTGCTGGTTAATATTGGCTTGGGCGTCTTGTTATCCACCATGGCAGACCCAGACAAAGCAGGGGTGGGTGTTTCATTTGCACAATGAGTTGTAGGCAGTTTTAAGATGGCTCCGATCTCGCTGTTGGATTGAATCTGAAATATTCTCATGGTTGGGCGAAAAATTTTAATTTTCAAGGGGGGGAACCTTCAATCTTGTGACTTAACACTAAATTTTAAAAATCTTAACTGTTTTTTGAATAAGCAAGGTCAATTAACTTAATCTTTTGCAATCAATGCTTCAGATTTCCCAATATGTTTCAGTTTTTTTAGAAACAATAATTTTATTTCCTAGTTAATGATGTATTTAATTCCACAGTGATTTTTCTGACGTTGATTTGTATGGATGTGATTGGAGGTCCCTTTGTGTTGATGACATACAGAAATGCAGAGAAATTGATTGCATGCTTTTGAAAATCATTTTCAGGGCTTTCCTTACCAGTGGATTGTGTAGAATACACTGCCAGTCTCTTGTCTTCTATTCACCATGGCATCTTCTGGTAGGTAATCTATTTTAGAAAAGCTGAAATTGTGATGGGTTTATGATTTTAGAATAGGAAGTAGCTCAGGTCTTAAGATTTTAATCTGGTGCTTGTGTTTTGGTTTTATCAGAAACCCATTTTATGAATAGAATAATTAAAAAGAAAAAATGATTATCACTTGAATGTACTGAGAGCTCATAATTGTTTCATAATTAGAGGATTTGGCTTGGTCCAAAGCAAAATTGTAGAGTTTGTACAAGTCTTTTTCTTTTGTTCATTAAAATGATTGTCAAATACTAAATCTTCAAAATGGTGTTCATTAATCTAAAGATGTTGAGCTTTGTTTTTCTGGGAGATGGAATTTAAATAATTCCCTACAAACATATCTTCTCCAACCCTGATTCTATTCATTAAATTGACTTGTTTTTTTAGAAAATTATAGAACCATTTATTAAAAGAATCCCATTTTTCTGAATTATCATAAATATGATCAACTCTAGATATTCAGGTGAAAGAACTGGAGAAGCGTGCCTCAGGCCAGGCTTTTGAGCTGATTCTCAGCCCTCGGTCAAAAGAATCCGTCCCAGATTTCCCCCTTTCCCCTCCAAAGAAGAAGGATCTTTCCCTGGAGGAAATTCAGAAGAAATTAGAAGCAGCAGAAGAAAGACGCAAGGTAAATTAGTATAACAGCTCACAGAATACAGGATATTTCTTAATGTGTTGGTAAATCAGTTTTGTCTCCATAAAAGGAGGAGTACAATTGTGGTTACACTTGATTATAACTACGAAGATTACATATGCCAGTAACAGAGGAAAATATCAGTCGTCTTTTATTGCGTTCCTATTGTGTACCAGCTCCTTTACTTAGGTTTTTCTCCTTTAATACAATGACTCTACAGGGTAGGTGTTGTCTCAGATAATGGGGATTAGAAAATAGCTTCAGGAACATTAAGTCATTTTCTTCAAGTGTACACCTAGTGTGTGTTGGGGCAGAATTCAAGCCCAGTCTGCCTTTAACCAAAGCTTATGCTATTCCTGCTTCCTCTTTGAAAAATAGAACATTTGTTGGCATGCGATTGTCTCTTTAGTTTTATTTTTTGAGAACTGTACAATAAAAACATTTAAAATTGCTATTGATGTGGTTGTGTTGCTCAACTGGTATTGTTAAGCTTTTACGTGAGTATATAAAGTGGCCATCTTCAGAAAGAGCTAATGAGAAAAATCAAATACTAATATAGTTGTAGAAAAATTGGGAAACAATTTTATAATTGGAAATTAAAAGTATTCATTATTCTACTTACTGGAAATAACGTCTGTTAATATTTTGACTTATTTCCTTCCATTAGCATTATTCTACTAAGAACTTGACATAAATTCTCATTTAGTATGCCCTTTCCCAATAACTGATTGGGGATAGGTGGGGGTTGGATTTTAAAATTTGGGGAAACTAAGGTTCAAAAAGGTGAAGCAAGGCTGGGGATGTGGCACAGTGGGTAGAGCATTTGCCTAGCATGCTCAAGAAAGACCCGGGCTTTAATCCTCCTGGCACTGCAAAGGGGAAAAAAAAGATGAAGTAGTAACCCACCCCAGACTAGCATGGCAAGCATGCATACACACACGTAGAACCCTTTTTAAAAAGTGAAGCACATGCCTTGTACCTTTCACTGTCACATTCTATGACCCACTGTTAGCACTGGGAATCATTTCCCCATGGAGAGTGGTGCGTCATCATCTGCCTGCTCATCTGTATAGTGTGAGTTCATGGAGTAGGAGGAGACAGTGTGACTTAAGGCTGGATCAAGGGAAGATTTTTAAGAATCATCCCTGACCCTGTGATCATTAACTGGTGCTTTACACAATAACTATCTAAATATAGTGAACTTCTGTTGTGATTAGGATATTGCAGAAGTGAATTAGCAGATATTTGTAGCAATGTACTGCAATTCAGTGTTTACAAACATTTCTGAATCCGTTTATCAGTTACGGCTAAAATTTTTACAATGAGCTAGTTTTCTTTGGATAGCCTTTGAAGTTTAATCAGTAGTCTTTACAATAAAGTGTTATTCCTAAGTGTCTATTACTCAAGTCATTTGTATACTATTAAGCAATAAATCTTACCAGGATTTTCTTAAGAAATAATTATGGCAGGGTACAGTGGTGCACACCTATAATCCTGGCAACTCAGAAGGCAGGATGATTACAAGTTTAAGACCAACCTCAGCAACTAAGTGAGACCCTGTCTCAAGAAAAGGTGGGGGCTGGAGGTGCTGGGAATGTAACTCAGTGTGGATTCATTTCCTAGTATCAGAAAAGAAAATGAAGTAATTGGGCAAGAAATCTCTAAACAAATATGGGCAGTTTTCCAAAGTAAATATAAGTACTAGAAAAAGAAGATGAATATACAACTATAATGCACCAATTAAAAAATTTTGGGAAAAAGATTTTCACAGTATTTGATAATAGGAACAATTAGCTCCTAGCTTCAGTATTATTTTTTTCTTAAGAGAAAAAGAATCTGGGGCTGGAGCGGTGGCTCAGCGGTTTCGTCGCTTGCCTGGCAAGCACGAGGACCCGAGTTCAAACCCCAGCACCACGTACACAACTAAGAGTTGGAGCAACTAAGGCCATGTGAAAAAACGAAATAAAGTTGTTTCTCTCTTAAAAAAAAAAAAGAAAGAAAAAGAATCAATTTTATTTATTCATCTGGTTTTGTTTCTCTGACACAGTTGTGTGTGTGGTGCTGGGGTTTTAACCAGGTCCTTGTGCATGCCAGGCAAGTGCTCCAACTGCGGAGCTCCAGCCCCTTCAGTATTTTAAGGGGCCCCATTTTCTGCCTCTTCAATCCCTTCTGACATGATTTTTTGCAGTTTTAACTTATGCCAAAGACATGTCAGTCTAGCCTGTTAAACTTTTTTCCAGTCCCATGAAGCGGAGGTCTTGAAGCAGCTTGCGGAGAAACGAGAGCATGAGAAAGAAGTGCTTCAGAAAGCAATAGAGGAGAACAACAACTTCAGTAAAATGGCGGAAGAGAAACTGACCCACAAAATGGAAGCTAACAAAGAGAACCGAGAGGCACAAATGGCTGCCAAACTGGAGCGTTTGCGAGAGAAGGTTGGTTTCTTTGCAGGGGTTGAGGTTGCAGTTTGAAGCACCTACCAAAGAATTGGCATGAATCAATTGCCTTGATTAAAAATCAGGTGTCTGTGTCATCAGCTTTGGTGTGCAACACATTAAATGAGGGAAATCTTATTTTGGGATGGGATAGTGAGGGCTGGGCTTGAGGTCTTGGTTAGCATTTGTGAGGCCCTGAGTTTTATTCCTAGCAATACAAAGAAAAGAATAAAAGACAGGATATTGAGTCAATTTCCAGCATGCTTGCACATTCCTTGGAAGAGCGTGGGGGCTTCGTCCCCAGGCTTCATGAGTAACCCAGGAGGTTTGAAGATGAACTGCTGGGGCTCCTATTTTGTGAGTCCCGCAGGCAATGGGACTCGGCCTGTGGGTTGGGGTATAGTTTCCCAGGGCTTTTTATTCACTGATGATAGTTACAATTTCTTACAGGATAAGCACATTGAAGAAGTGCGGAAGAACAAAGAATCCAAAGACCCTGCTGATGAGACTGAAGCTGACTAATTTGCTCTGAGAACTGACTTTCTCCCCTTCCCCTTCCTAAATATCCAAAGACTGTACTGGCCAGTGTCATTTTATTTTTTCCCTCCTGACAAATATTCTAGAAGCTGATGTAGGACTGTATAGGTAGATCCAGACTGTAAGATGTTGTTTTAGGGGATAAAGGGGAGAAACTGAAAGTGTTTAATCTTTTTCTAAAGTGTTGGTCTTTTTAATGTAGCTATTTTTATTGTTGCACCTTTTCTAGTTCAGTGCACCTGGTGTGCTGGGTTAATGGCTAGTACTGTATTGGCTCTGTGAAAACATGTTTGTGAAGAGTATGTAGTGGCTTCTTTCAAATTGTTAGATGCTGAATATCTGTTTACTTTCCAATCCCAATTCTGTCCCAATCTTACCAGATGCTACTGTACTTGAATGGTTAATAAAACTGCACAGTGCTGTTGGTGGCGGTGACTTCTTTGTGTCCAGGTAATTAATTATCAAGCTGTAGCGACTCCTGGTTTGTGTTTGCTCCCAGTGGGGCTTTGGGTTGGTGGAAGCACCCAGTATGTACATTGCCCCCCAGCCTCTGCCCTGGGTGTCCTGCTCCCGAGGAGTTCGCATTGTCTTTTTCCACAATCATCACTTTGTGTTGCTGTCTCAGCCCAGATCAGCTGTTACTATATTCTTTCAGATGTTTATTTGCAAACAAACAGTTTTTTGTTTCTGTGTCTCTGTTTAAAAAATAAAAGGAATTAAAGGCACAAGTGTTTCTAGAGAACAGTTTAGAGGGAATCTTACGATCTTAGGTTATTTAGTGGATTCTTTGCTCAGTGTTTGTTGGGGTGCAACCTAATACTGTCCTTCCGTAGAAGTGGTGACTCGACTGCCAGGGTAATTAAACACTTTTGTGCTACTGGGGCAACCCTTGTGAAATGATTAAGGGAAATTTATTTTCTGGAGTAGTATTTGACTCGTAGTTGAGGTGGGTAGATAATTCATCTTCTTTCCAGAGGCCATGATACCATTTATCAGCATGCCTCTAATTCAGGGAAAGCCTCTGGCAGCTGTCCTAGGCTGTTTGGGAAATAGCCTTAATTGAATATGAATATTTACTTGTTAGATATATGTATAAAAGGTCTTGGAAGCCAAGTACCTACAGCAAAAGAATGTTTCCAGGACGACTACTAAGATGCAGTGGGGGCCACGCTTTGCTACTCTCTGTGCTTCTGCAGCTCTGGCTTGACCTTGATTTGGGTCTCTAATCTTAGTTGTGAGAACAGTAATGATCTACTTCCTGTGTTAGAATTGAATGAATATGGTTTGTGTAGAAAGAGCACACTTAGCCCAGTTGAGTATATATTTAGCATTATATATAAATAGCAATTGCAATTTTCATCTACAGAGGCTAGTAAGTGAGCTCAGTTTATAGTCTTGAGTTGGAAATGATTGATCTTGGGAGTTTGGAAGAAAGCATACTATGTATAAAGAGCATGGCCATCTACTGGCTGTAGCAAACAAACCAAATCATGTATTTTTAATATATAACAGGTTCGGAGCATATCTGAAAGAAGACAAGGTGAAGGTGAGGCTTGTGCAGGGCTTTGGCACAGTTCAGCCTTGGATCCTGACTGGCACAAAGGAGGTGCTAAAAGTTCACATGGGTGAATGGTACCTGTTGGATCTGCATATAAAGCACCAGTTTTGAGCACATGGGAACAGAGTAGAGAGAGTCTGAAGGTAGGAGTTTGGAGTAATTACATTAGGTGTCTCGCAGATGGCAGTAAGGATGCACAGGGAAGGGTACAGAGCAGAGAAAGCAAGAAAAAGGGTTGAAATGGGCCTGAAAGAACCTCCTTCAGGTAGTTACAGTTAAGTGCATGGTACCCTGACTTTTTCAGAAGGCAGTTCTGAGTTCCCACCTCATGACAGTGATATCACAAGGAACAGAAAGGGATGCAACTTACCATGCCGTGAAAAGCCCTGGCCTGGCCTTTATTTCAAGTCCCACGTCTGGAGAAATACACTAGGTCCTTTATGTAAGCACCGTGAGATTCTTTGCATTTTCCTGGTAAGAGAACAATGGCTACTTTTCTAGGAAAGAGGGAGAGAGGAAAGAATTTTAATTTTTTCATCTGGTTTTTGTTTCTCTGACACTTAGTAGTGGTGCTGGGGTTTGAACCTGGGTCCTTGTACATGCCAGGCAAGTGCTTTAACCACAGCCACCGCTCCAGCCCCACCCATGAACTTTTGGAGAGTCTTTTTCTTTTTTTAAGGGATTGGAAATCTAACCCAAGGCCTTGCACATGCTGTGTGAGTGCTTTGCCACTGAGCTGCACCCCCTTCCCTAACCCCTTAGTGTCAGTTCCCTTGTCCCAGACCTGGGTGCTTTTGGCCGCATCATCAGGAGTCTGCCTCTATCTCAGCAGGCCAGCCTTGTAGCAGCACTTATCTCGTAGATTGACCTCATGAGGCCAGGTTAAATTGACTAGCCTGGGCCCTGTCACCATGAAGCAGACTCCATTCCTGTCGTTTTGAATGGAAAATGAGGCTAGTCCCTTCCTGATACTCTATTTTTTATACCTTACTTTTTATTTTGAGTCAGTCTCATTAAGTTGCTGAAGCTGGCTTTGGACTTGTGATCCTCCTGCCTCCCTGGGATTACAGGCCTGCACCACCGTGCCTGGCCCTTTTTATTTTTTGAGACAGGGTCTCACCAGATTGCTGAGGCTGGCTTTGAACTTGAGATCCTCCTGAGATGTTTGTGGACCATATTTTTAGCATAACCACAATGTGCTCCCATGCTCAGGGAAAGCAGTAAGCACAGGGGGCGTGGGCAGTCAGGGAAGCTCAGAGGAGAAAGGGCTTGAGCTAGTCCCTTGAAAATTCAAACCCCGAGAAAGCTCTTCGCTGTTAAGCACTTAGTGAGCACACCAACACTGCATTCATGGAGAGCCGGTGTAGCTACGGCTCAGAGGGCTCTCTTCCATTCATGTCCTAAGCAGTGGAAGCCCTTTGGAGACTAGCACACAGGACAGGATGTCAGTGAACAGTTTAAGGAATTTAATGTTTTTCTTTTTTGGTCCTGGGGATTTAACCCAGGAGCACTTTACCACTGAGCTACATCCCCAGTCCTATTTTGAGACAGGGTCTCAAGTTGCTGAGGCTGGCTTTGAACTTGCAGTTCTCCTGCCTCAGGCTCTGGAGTTGATAGGATTGCAGGCATGCACCACCCTGCCTGGCTAGGAAATGAACATTTTAAGGAGAGTAGGTGCTCTCTCCACAGTGGGGAGCTGTTGGAGCAGCACAGGGGTGAGGCCAGGAGGGTCTAGGCTAGAAGGCACCTTTGGACTCTAGGGATAGAGGTTTGTTTTGGCAGAACTGGGGACTGAACACAGGGCTTGCTGTGCTAGGCAAGCGCTCCGCCACTGAGCTACATCCCCAACCCCCTGGAGGGATAGATGTGACTGACTGCACAGAGGAACTGGGATGTGAGCTGCTGAACATGGGAGACCAGAGGAGAAAAAAAACCTCTCCACAGCTGACTGGGAAAAAGAGGTGCCAGAATCAGCTACTTTTTGTTGAGCAGGCAGTATTACAGAAATGGCTTCCACTGTAAAGAGAAGTAAGGACCTTGCCCGACATCCTGAGCTAGTAAGGAGTCTGACCCATGCAGATTAATCCAGGTTTTTGACCGGGAAGGGGGTCTGTAGGAGGGAGACACCAGGTGTCTTGGCATCCTCCACTTCAGACATGTACACCAGACTCGGCCATCAGATAAAGCCCATATTCAGCCATTGCCACCTTAAGAAGGCAGTTCATGAGCATTTCATTCTGGTATGCCTTTGAGAGAGGTCTCGTCTTCAGCACTTTTGTTTTTGGTACTTAGGATTGAACTCAGGGTCTCTCTACCACTGAGCTACATCCCTACCCCAACCTTTTTTTTTTTGAGACAGTTTTCCTAAGTTGGTGAGGTTGGCCTCAAACTTGGCATTCTCCTGCCACAACCTCCCAAGTCTCTGGGATTACAGGTGTATGCCACCACACCCAGCTCTGTTAACATTTTCCCAGAGGAAAGTACTGATTTATTTTTGTTCTTTCCAGGTAAATCTGTGCTTGCAGATGAAGGTTTGGCTACCTTACTACAAATTCTGTTGCTTGAATTACTGTTAAATGTGATTCATTTAGGAATAATTAGGTGATGAAGGACAGGCTTATAGAGAGGTACTTACCTCTTTGGGTGGAGGATGGAGTAGGTGCCCTAGAAGTTCCCTTCCAAAACCAAGATTATGTGATTCTCTACTGAGGGTATTTTATTATTTTTAGATGGGATCTCACTGTGTTGCCCAGGATACCTCTCAATTCATGATCCTCATACCTCAGCCTCCAGAGTAGCTTGGATAATAGGCCCATGCCACTGCACCCAGCTTTATCTGATCAGATTGCAGACCCTTTGATCAGGGCCATGTCACATGCTAAGAATTACCCCACTGAACTGAATTCCCAGATTCCAGAAATAGCACTGGTGAGCCAAGTCCCTTGACACCTGCCTCTGCCCAGGTAAAATAGAAGGTCCTAAGTGTTTCTATGGCTGTCCCTATCACTGCCAGAAGTTGGTATTCTGCAGTTGAAGGGCACAAGAAAAGTTTTCTGACCTATTTTGCTGCTTTGAAAGCAACTAGATTTTAAAAACATTTATAGGATTTGGTGGGCTCCAAAATGCAGCAGCCTCAGCGGAAGGGCTCTGACCCATAACTGGAAAGGCCTAGCCTTCTCCCAGCATGGCCAAGAGTAGTACCTTCCCTGGCCTTGGCCATCAAATCCCTCTAAGAAAAGTGGGCTGCTGAAATTGGGTCCAATGGAAGAAGAAACAGGAATGAGCCAGTTGCCTCATGGCTGCCATCTCAGCAGGTGACAAGTGACAGGAGGACTGAGTCTCTGTAGGTGTAGGGGCTTCTGGAATTGGACTTCCAACCCCTCTAGTCCCTGTGTTCCCTCACTGACAAGAAGCCCCAGTTTCACTGGGTTAGGGATGTTGGTGAGACCTCTCCAGGCTAAGCTTAGGTTCCCCTCTTTCCTGCTGGGTCAGCTCTCTGTATTTCAGGAAGCAGCTAATCATTTTCATGATCTTACTGGATTCCTAAACAACCCTCTGAGATTGTCATGCCCATTTTACAGGTGAGAGTCAATTTTATTTTTTCATCTGGATTTTGTTTTTCCTCCACCTAGTTGTGTATGTGGTACTGGGGTTCAAACCTGGGTCCTCACACATGCCAGGCAAGTGCTCTACCACTGAGCCACTGCTTTGGCCCCCATTTCACAGGTGAGACATGAAGTAACTAAGACAGATTAGGTGTTTGCCCCAAAGTCACATAACTAGCAAGTGATAAAGTCAAATCAAACTTATGTGTGTGTGTGTGTGGTAAACCCAGGGGTGCTTAACCACTGAGTCACATCCCAGCCCTTTTTTAGTTTGAGACAGGGTCCTGCTAAGTTGCTTTGGGCTTGCTAAGTTGCTGAGGCTGGCTTTGAACTTGAGATCCTCCTGCCTCAGCCTCCTAAGCTACTGGAATTACAGGCGTGTGCCACTGTGCCCAATCAAACCCAAATTTTTAACCTCCGTGCTATACTGCAGCCCCTCGTGTGTCACAAATGTAATTCACTAATATTAATGCAATTGTTTCATGTTTGTGTCTCCAGCTAATTGCAGGGTCCTCGAGAGCCAGAACTGGCTAACATTCACTACTAAATCTCCAGCTCTGAATCTGGCTTATGGTTGAGGTTTATTAAATATGTGCTAAATTAAATAATTGGGTGGTGACCCCTCTAGTTCACATCAGGCCACCTACTTTGTCCTTATCCTTTGTGGATCCCATCTCACTTTTCTAGAAGCAAAGGCTGCCTCTGCCTTACTTTGCACGCTGGCCTTGGAGATGCCTAATCCCTTTTTTTTTCTTTTAAGAGAATCAATTTTATTAATGTTTCCATCTGGCCTTTGTTTCTCCCACAGTTTGTTGTGTATGTGGTGCTGGGGTTTGAACCATGCCAAGCAAATGCCTGGGCCACTAAGCCACTCCTCCGGCTCTAAGATGCCCAATCCTTAACGGAATCCTCCTACTTCCAATGCACAAGCTAGTGGTCTGCCTCCAACTTTTGTTCCAAAAGCATGTTGTATTCCGCCTATGCTCTTTTCAATTCAATTAGTTGACAATTTCATGTGAAAATATGATTTTAGGCTGCTCTTGAAAAGCCATTAGACCTGGCAACCCTGGGTACACAGTCCCATCCAGGTACAATCCTCAGACGCTGGGAGGCTGCTGCCCCCTGGAGGTAGGACATGTACTATGCCGCTCTCTTCCCCTCTGGTCCACCTACTCTCTCACCGCCCTGTGCTGCCCCACCCAGAGGGAGGCCTGGGATTTGCAGCTCATCTGTCAGCCAGATTTTTTTTCCCCCTTTGGGTAAAAATCCAATCAGAGCCCGCACGGTGGCGCCCGCCTGTAATCTCAGTGGCTGAGGCAGAAGGTTTGCAAGTTTGAGGCCAGCCTAGGAGGATCTAGTGAGATCCTGTATATAAAAAATACAAAGGACAGGGCTGGAGAGGTGGCTCAGTGGTAGAGCACTTGCCTGGCATGCACAAGGGCCTGGGTTTGATCCCCAGCCCCATGTATGCAAATAAAAGAAAAGCAAAAATAAAGGAAAAGAAAAAACTAGATGAAAGAAAATATTCTGTCTTGGGCTGGAGTGGTGGGTCGGCGGTTGGAGCGCTTGCCTGGCATGCATGAGGACCCAGGTTTGAACCCCAGCACCACATAACTGTCGGAGAAATAAAGGCCAGATGGAAAAATAAATAAAATTGATTCTTCTCTCTCTCTTTTCCCCTCCCTCCCTCCCTCCTTCCCTCCATCGCTCTAGCGCTCCAACTGCTGAGCCATCACTCCAACTCTAATTGGCACTTATTCACCAGACCCCAGCTGTGCATCAGGGTCACATGGTACTTTTTCAAAATGCAAAGATTCAGGACCTTCACTAGGTTCTTGGAGGTAGAATTTCTAAAATTGGAGCCCAAGTACCTAGACTTTTAAAGACTCATGTGTTTTCTCTTGCTTAGCCAGGTGGAGACATCTGTACTCAGGATGCGAAGTCCTAAGTTCGAATGCCATGGTCTGGCAGAGATGAGTCTGGAGCTCCACAGGAGCCAGGGCTCCTGGTGTACAGATGGATCCCTGAACAGGATCACCCAGCTACAGGCATGCAGGGCCTGCAACTCAGCCATACCCGAGAGCTCACCCCTTCCCCTGACCCCCAGGAGCAGGCACCATGTTCTGACTTAGCAGGTCAGCCATCCATACGAATTCAGGGAGAGCTGTGCCATGATGGGGGCACAGACAGGACTTCCTGGTCCAAGTGCAGGCCCAGGATGACTTCCAGTAGGAAGTGATGCCTGTCCAAGCTTGAGTGGAATTAGAAACAAAAGAAAGCGCATCTCTACTCTGCTCCCGTCTCAGCTCAACCCACTCCGTCTCCACCTCAGGCTCCCTGTGGTCATCAGGCACCACCCTTCTCAGGATCGTACCAGGGATGCCATTTTTAATTTTTTGGTACTGTGATTGAACACAGGGGATCTTTACCACTGAGCTATATACCCAGTTCTTTTTATTTTGAGACAGGGTCTACCCTCAGTTGCCCAGCCTGGCCTGGAACTTCTCTGTTTTAACCTTCCCAATAGCTGGAATTACAGGCATGCACCACCACACCTGGCCCAGGGACACTTTAAAAACAGTGTACATCAGGCTGGAGTGGTGCTCAGTGGTTAGAGCACTTTTTTTTCCCAGCAGTTAGAGCCTCTTTTTTCATTTAAAAAATTATAAAATACACATAACAAATGTACAATTTTAACCATTTGAAGTGTACAGTTCAGTGGCATTAACTATATTCACAATGTTATAATCAGCATCACTAATTAGTGTTTTTAAAAACTTTACAAAAATACCTTCAAATTTAAGAGCATTGTTTTAATTCAATTTGAAAAGCATTTGCCTAAATGTTGACCTGGGGTTTCCCAAAATCTCAAAGGTTTTGGGGGAACAGGCACCAAATTGAAGAGCTAGATTGCATTGTTTGACTTCATTTCCTCAAGCTGAGTGGAGGTTTTCCCCGGAGAATGGAGTGGGTGGTGGCCCAGGCTCCCAAGGGCAGAGGAGTGGACAGATGAGCCCACCCTTGAAGGACACCAGCAAGCCTGCGCATTGTGAGGACTGCCCTGGGCGCCTGGGCTGGATGAGAGGCCATGGGGTGCTGGTCCAGAGGTTGGCAGGCTTGCTTTCTGACTCAGCTGGGAGGGGGAGGCCAGAGGCATTTGTTTTGAATCCCAAGAATGTCTGCGCTAGCCAGCCAGCCTGTAGGTCTTGGTAGATCCTACCCTCCTGTTTAGAAGAGGAACCTGAGGCTAGAGGAAAGATTTGACCAAGTTCAGAGCCAGCTAAGTGATGGTCTCAGTTCCCAGGCAGAAGCTTGGCAGTGATTTTTGAGATCACACGGGATGGGATTCAGTTCTGGCTCTAGTAGCTCTACAGGAGAGGAGGGCATCCATCTCCTCATCTGTAAAGGGACAATCCCCGCAGGCTGGGGGTGGAGCTTAGTGCGGGGGTTAATAAAGTGCCAGGCCTGACCCTCCTGTGGGCTTCAGAGGCTTCAGCCTGCCACGTCCCCTCCTCCTGGACAGGGGGCAAAGGTAGACTGAGGAGAAGGGGGTGCACACCCTAAGCATCTCTCTTCCCAAGCCTCCTTCTCTCCGTGCTTTTTTGCCAGTTCTCTGGCTGTCATTCTCCTTTCTGGGACTAAATGTAAAGTATCAGGATTGGTCCTATAGAACAAAAAAGTGTCGAAGTTTGGGTGCTGTCAATTTTATCTTTTGTGAGAGGGCCAAGCTCCCAGCAGGCCTGGCCGCCCCTCGATGACGAGGCTGTATGCTTTCGTGTCACCTGTGTTCGCTCGCAGCTCTCTTTTTCTTGTGTCATTTATGCCTAAGGTTTTTTTGAGCTGTCCATTTGCCTCACATTACGTAAGCATTTTAGCTCTTCCTTTGTATTGAATCCTGAAGTGGAAAACTGCTCTCCTCCCATTTTACAGGTGAGGAATCAGGTTCAGAGAGGTTCGATTGCGTATCCAGTTTGTGGCGGAGCCAGCATGCTGCTCTTGCCATGCCGTTTCCCAGATGGCCAGATCCCTTTCTGGCCTAAATTCAGTGGGTGAAATGCGGTAGGCGCCTGTGCTCACCACCTCCTTCCTGTTTTTCTAAGTGATCTATGACTCAGCCCTCAGAGATGCTCCACTAGCAGGCTCGCCTGGGCAGTCAGGGTTTGGATGCTGGTAGGAAGAGGACCACTTATGGTTCTGGTTTCTAACATATTGTATCTCCTGCCTCTGACCACCTCTTCATTTCTTTGTTTTTTTTTGGTTGTAGATGGACACAACACCTTTGTTTTACTTATTTTCATGCAGTATTGAGGTTTGTACCCAGTGCTTCACACATGCTAGGCAAGTACTCTGCCCTGAGCCCTGGTCCCAGCCCTTCGCCTTTCTCTTTAAATGAGCTAAAAGGTACCCTAAGACATTGCCCCAAACAAGCCCCTCCGTACGCTCATTCATTGAATAAAAACACAGAGCCCACTTACATGCCAAGCAGAGTATCAGGCCCTGGTGATGCAGCTATGGATGAGGCAGGCAAGATCCCTGCCCTCCTCCGTGAGCAGATGTTCTGGTAGAGGAGATAGCTGATCCCAAAGACCATGGTGGCTGGGCACAACCTGTAATCCCGCCAACTCTGGAGGCTGAGGTATGACTGTCGAGTTTGAGGCCAGCCTCAGTGACTTAGTAAGACCCTCAACAACTTTGTGAGACCCTTCTTAAAGCAAAAGATAAAAAGGGCTGGAGATGTAGCTCAGTGGTAAAGCACCCCTGGGTTCAAACTCTAGTACCAAAAAAAAAAAAACCCAAAAAACAAAAACCCAAAAGTTACAGTAAATGCTATGATGCAGAAGATGATAAGGGTTGATGTAACAGATGATGTAATAGTGACTGTGGCAGGGGTGAGGGGCCTCTGCAGATGCAGTGGCAGAGCCTCTGCAAAGGCCCCAGGCAGGAACTAGCAGGTGTGAGGAAAGAGCGCACACAAGCCCACGTACACTGTGCGGTGGCGCACGCCTGTAACGCCACCACCCAGGAGGCTGAGGCAGGAGGATCATAAGTTCAAGACCAGCCTTGGCAACTTAGTGGGACCCTGGCTCCAAATAAGAGTAAATAAATAGGGCACGGGATGTGGACTGGTAGGTCCAGCCATGCAACCTGTGGGCTGGGACGAGGGTTTGAGTTATAATCTGTGCGTGCTAAGGAGCTTTTAGACACCGCAAAGGGGGAGTGATGTGGTCACATCATAGGTATAAAGGATTCTTCAGCCATTGAGAGGAGAAGGGATAGTAAAGGGAGCAGGAGAGCAGAAGAGGAAGAGGTTCAGGTGACTTGGGCAATGAATAGAGAGATACAGATTCAGGATCCAGGTGCAGAGCCAACAGGGTGCCAGGGTACTGGAGGTGGGCCATGGGGTGGGGAACGACTCCTGGGCAGCTGAGCGAGTGGCAGTGCCATGTACTCAAATCAATGAGCCAGGAGAAGGGATCAGCATGGGGTGAGAGGGAGAGAGGTTCCTCTGGCCATCGTGGCAGACCTTGCTGGCTGCCCTTTTGGGACCCATCCCATTCTCCTACTTCCTTATTAACAAGAGCCTGAAAGTTTTTTTCTTACATACTGCCTGTCTGGGCCCTCCTTAAACCTTTTTCCCTTTTTCCATAATTTCCCTACCTGGAATGCAGAGATGATGCCTAGAAATACAGCAGCTACCTTGGGATCAGAAGAGTAAAAGTCATGTGATAACAAGGGCCGGAACAGGGGACAATCAGAGCCCAGGTCCTTGACACTCTCCTTGAGCTGACACAGAGCTTGGTTGCCTACCCCGGCTTCTGTTGTAGAGGCAGATTCATCCTTTTTCTTGTTTGTGGCTTTGTGGTTCTTACTGCTGAATGAAGTCATACCTGATGGATCACACTGATCTGAGATTTTGGAGGACCGACCTGGGCCTAAGGGAAGGGGTTACCTGCACACACCCTGTTAACCAAAGTGGAATGGGGTCATTTATTACTTCATTCACAGAATATTTATTGGGGCTGTAGTTTAGTGGTAGAGCGCGTGTTTAGCATGTGTCAGGCCTGGGTTCCGTCCCCAGCAACAAGGGGAAAAACAAACATTTATTGTGTCACTACTACGTACCAGATGCTATCATAGGGGCTGAGACTTGAACAGTGAGTAAAGACAAGAGTCCCTGCCCTGAGGAGTGTCTTCTGGTGTCATATAGATGCCAGTCCTGCCTTCTGGGCTGTTGCATGCATTTGGTTTCAAAGGTGGCAGTGTTTAAAGTACGAGCAGGTAGTGGGTGGGGTATGGCTGTCTGTTCTCACAGAACCACCTAACCCACCTTTAGGTTAGCCAATCAAAATGGTCAGCATTCTTCTGCAGTGTGTACTGTGAGCCGAACACTGGGCTGCATTCTCTCCCAGGGAGGTGCCACCCTCACTTCATAAGAAGCCGAGGCCTCAGCACAGGCTCATGAGTGGCTGTGCTGGGCTTGAAGCCAGGGCTTTCTGACTCCACAAACTATTGGAAATGCTGCTGCCCACCACCTCCTGGCTGCCTCTGGGCCTGCTCTTCCTGAACATCTTTTTGGTCTTGTTTGACAAACCATTTCCTGATTCCCCTGTCCCCTTGCTTTGCACAGGGACTGCCTGCTGTTCATCTCCATAGTCAGGCACCCAAGAAGGGCGTGGCACCTTCATCCACTCACTCATCTGCTTGCTCCTTCACTCATCCACTCATTCATTCACTCATTCGTCCTCTCACTCACTCATCCACTCACTCATCCATTCATTCACTCACTCATTCATTCACTCACTCATCCACTCACTCTTTCATCCACTCATTCATCCACTCACTCTTTCATCCACTCATTCATTCATTCACTCATTAATCCACTCACTCTTTCATTCATTCACTCATCCATCCACTCATTCATTCACTCATTCATCCACTCACTCTTTCATCCACTCATTCATTCACTCACTCATCCACTCACTCTTTCATCCACTCATTCATTCATTCACTCATTAATCCACTCACTCTTTCATCCACTCACTCATTCATCCATCCACTCATTCATTCACTCATCCATCCACTCATTCATCCACTCATTCATTCACTCATTCTTCCACTCATTCATTCACTCATTAATCCACTCACTCTTTCATCCACTCACTCATTCATCCACTCATTCATCCACTTACTCATCCACTCATTCATTCACTCACTCATCCACTCTTTCATCCACTCACTCATTCATTCACTCATCCATCCTTCATTCATTCACTCATTCATCCACTCACTTATTCACTCATTCATCCACTCTCTCATTCACTCATTCATTCATCCACTCATTCATCCACTCACTCATTCACCCACTCACACTCACTCATTCATTCACTCATTCATCCACTCACTCATTCAACTTTTTAAGACACTTTCTCAGTGCTGGGTGGTAGGAATGTAACACAAATCACAGAGTCAAACACACAGCCCAGAAAGGGGACAGGCAATTAACAGGTGTCACAGTGCTATGGGTGGGGTCATCAGAAGGATCAATACATGTACAGAAAAAGACAAGTCAGACTTGGAGTGGAATGGGGAAGGTCAGGGAGAGCTTCCTGGAGGAGTGAACACCTGATATGAGCCCCAGAGGAGAAGTAGGAGTTGAGTGTATTAAACAGCAGCAGGTGGAGAGAGGTGAGATGGCTGTGTGTGGGCAGCTGGACTGTGGCTGGAGCAGGGCAGGGAGACAAGAGGCTGGGGTGGTCACAGGATGAGGCAGGGGAGGTCTGATGTTTGTCTGGGACTCTCTAAATACTTCTCTATCTCTCTCTTTTTTTTTTTTTTAAGAGCAAAGGGCAGAGAGAGACAGAGACAAAGAGAGAATCAATTTTTATTGAGTTTTTCACATGGCTTTCGTTGCTCCGAGACATTGTTGTGTACGTGGTGCTGGGTTTTGAACACGTATACTCCCGCATGCCAGGCAAGCTCTGTATCCTCCAAGCCACTGCTCCAGCCCTTCTAAATACTTCCTGATGGAACGAATGCATGAGAGAAGGAACGGAAGCTGTGGGGTTCCATGCACGAGTCCTATAGGGCAGGAGCAGGGCAGCTGAATGATCTGACTGTGCAATGACAAGCTAGGCATATGCTTGGATAGTAGCCCGCCCCTCAGCACTTCCTCTGTGAGTCTCCAGCCTGGGCCGCCGCTGTCACTGGCTGGAGCCTTTCCAGCAGCTCCACCCTTGCCCCATGGCATCTGCCCTTGCCCTGTGCAGGGTGTTCCCAGGCTGCCAGAGGGGTCCTGGAAAGCCAGTTCCTCCCTTGGGGCTGGGCACAATGCTGCTGCCACCTCATCAGTGTGGAAGAAGCCATTGCATCATCAGCAGTGGCTTTGGCATGGGGTAAAGAGGGCCTAGTGGAAATGACGTCCCCAGGGGTTCTCAGGAGCATGCATGGTGGTGAGCATCCTGCCTGTGAAATGCCCCCACTGAACTGGGGGACCAGGGAAACTTCTGGCCTTATGCGCTCTTCCCAAGCTTCCCGTTGCCTTCAAGACCCCCTGCTTGTGCTGAGCTGAGGCGACACTGTCCCCAAGGGCTCTCTGTTCATACTACCCGCCTTGCTGAGTACTCCCAGCACCCTTCCAGGGCTGGCCCTGGGGGCCACGCCTGTCGTGCACCAGCCTCTGGGCTTGGATGACCAAGTCTTGAGAGACATCTCATGCAGACCCTGAGAAAAGGAGCTTCCTCCTCCACTCCCGCAGCTGAGGAGGAACTGGCATGGAAAGGGCGGTTGGCATCCACACACCTCCTTCAGCCTTCCTGGACTTGAAACCCTGAGCTGTGCCCTGGAACCACGCCCAACATGGTCCTGAAATAGGATGCTGCCCTCAGAAAGACAGACGTGATGTTGCCAGGGAGTTGGTGACAGAATGCAAGGAGCAATCAGAGTCCAGGGCCCTCTGCGGTGGAAGCCAAGAAACCCGGGTTGGCAGCCTCCAGGCCGCCACCCTCTCCCCTTCCAGCAGGTGAGGACCCGCAGCAGCAGGAGGAGGAGGAGAGCCTATCCCGACCCCACAAATGTATCCAAGTGATGTGACTCATGGCATCTGTTCTAAAGCGTCAATTTTCCCTGACAAAATAATACAATCCTGGTGGCCTCATGAAATGGGAACAAGCCTTTGAGAAGCTGGTACCTGACATAAATATTCTCATTGGATTCCAAAATAAATAAGTAAATAAATAAAACAGAAGCCAGATCACGTCACCCACCCTAAAAAGCCTCCTGTGGGCTCCCCATAGTGCCAAAGGAAATCAGTCTTAATAGTACAGGCGCCAGCCCCGGGCCCTCTGTGATTCCAGCACCTCTACTCTTCCCCTGCCACCTCAACTCAGCCTGTGGCCGAGGCCCCACCTCAGGGCCTTTCTTTCCCCCGATAATCACGCAAAGCCACCTCCTGCCCCAGGAGCACCCCCTATTTTTTACCCTGCTTTTTTTTTTTTCTTTTTAAAGAGAGAGAGCGGGGGGCTGGAGTGGTGGCTCAGTGGTTACGGAGCTTGCCTGGCATAAGCGAGTACACGGGTTCAAACCCCAGCACCATGTATACAATCAAGTGTCCGAGCAATGAAAGTCACATGAAAAACTAAATAAAATTGATTTTCTCTCTTTTTCACTCCCTTTCTCTCTCACTAGAGAGAAAGACAATCAATTTTTTATTTAGTTTTTCATGTGGCCTCCATTGCTCCAACACTTCGTTGTGTACGTGGTGCTGGGGTTTGAACCCGTGTCCTTGCGCATGCCAGGCAAGTGCCGTAACTGCCGAGCCAGCGCTCCAGCCTAGCCTGCTTCATTTTTATTCACAGTGTTTATGCGGATTCTGCCCCCTCATGAGATGATGTGCTTCAAGGAGTGTGCAGACGGTGTTTTCCCTGGCGCCTGGAGGAGGGCACAATGCTCTCGAGGGGAGGTGCCTGGACCCTTGACTCCCCCCGTGTGGCCTGTGATCACAAGCTGTCCCCTGTTCTCCTCTATTGCAGTGATCTCTGTGTGTATCCAGCTCCTGGGTTTTGCATCTTCCATCAGCTCTCAGGGATAGAGTGGAAAATTCCACTTGGAAGCTGGAAGGACAGCCACGCTCCCTGCACTGGGCGAGAGGGGCTGAGAGGAAATTTCCACAACCACAAACTCTCTGGTGGCACGAATGGAGTGGATGGGAGTCCAGGGAGAGGTCTGGGTGGCTTGTGGACATCTGTGCCTGCCCCTCTGCCCAGATGAGATGCAGAATTATTTACATATCTGCAGATCCGGTTGTCCATCTGAGCTTGTGTTGCACCAAGGTCCAGCCTGCAGGGTCTTGAAGTATCCTAGAACCAACAGTGGAGGCAGAAGGATTTGCCATCAACATGTTCAATCTGCTGCTTTTTCAGATGGAGAAACTGAGGCCCAGAGAGGGGAAGCAATTTGTCCAAGGCCACACAGAAAGTTAATGACAGCGAGTAAACTCAAACGCACGGTGCTGCCTGAGTTTCAGGTTCTTTTTTTCTCTTCCATTCCAGCCTCTCTCCTGCCCTTCGCTCCCACCTTTCTCTACCTAACATCTCCCAAGTGCCTGCTAGGGGCCAGGCCAGCACTCTGAGCTCTCTCTGCCTTAGAACCTCAGGTCCCTGAGGCTATGTCTTGCTTTCTCCTCCTCAGAACCCCATAGCTGCCTGTGCCTCCTCCCCACAATCCTGCCCTTGTCGCAAAATTTGCTACACATCTAAAACCCAGTGTCAAGGTTGCTCCCCATTCGGATTAGATCAGAATGTCTGGGTGTGGCCAGGCATGGCCACTTTGTAAGGCTCCTGTGTCGATTCCATTTGCAGCAACGTTTCAGCCTTGATTAATGTCACCTCCACCTGCTGTCCCTGGGCCCCAGTGTTGCAGAGCCTAGTGATTTTTTTCCCCCCAGATTTACTTTCTGGACTCCTGGACTGGGGCCCCAGGACAGACCTTGACTATCTCCCTCCTGCTCCTGCTCTTTGCCCAGCCTGGGGCCTCGCTGTCTGCCTGGATTGCCTGGTTTGACCCATATCACCATTGCCAGGTAATTAACCAATATTTACTTATTTACTGTTGTTTTTTTTTTTTTCCTTTTTCAAGGTACTAGAGATTGAATCCAGGGGCACTTTACCAATGAGCCACATCCACAGCCCCTTTTATTTTTTGTTTTGAGACACGGTCTCTTTAAGTTGCCTCAGCCTTAACAAATATTTACAGTTGATGATGGAAATTACCTTGAGACCAATACAGTGTGGTCAGGGGGACCCTCGATGTGGACTAAGGAAAGGGCTCTGGGGTTGGGAAGACTTGGATACTGATACCAGCCAGTTCTACTTGCTGCATCTGGGCCACAGTTAACTCGCCTGTGGAAGGGGGCGTGGAATTAGATGCCTACCTTATAGTGAGATGGGTCCAACCTCGCTTATATAAGCCCATTGCTGTGGAGCAGTCTGCTCCTTCCCTGACGGTGGGGAGTGGTGAAAATCTTCTAAGAGAGCCTCCTCCTGTCACCAGCATCACTCCCTACTCTTATCCTGCCTTTTTTTTTTTTTTTTTTTGTACTGGGGATTGAACCCAGGGGTGCCCTACCACTGAGCTACATCCCCTGCCCTGTTTATATTTTATTTTTGAGATAGGGCCTCGCGAAGTTGCTCAGGCTGGCTTTGAACTTGCAATGCCTCGTTCTTACCCACAGTATTTATTTGGGCGCTTTCCCACATTAGATAATGTTCTTCAGGAGAACAGAGTCTGGTTCTATCTTCCCAACCATGGTGCCTCCAGCACCTGGAATAGGGCCTGGCACAGAGCAGGAGAGGTGCTCAGTGATACTGTGGCAGGAAGATGCCTGGAGCCCCGATTCCCCTGTGTGGCCTGTGACCTCCAGCTGTCGCACATCCGCTCCCGTTGCCATGATCTCTGTCTCCGGCTCCATATGGTGCTGGCCAGCAGAATCTTTGGAAAGAAGGTTACCTTGAGCCTTCTGAAAAGGATGCTTCTGGAAGGAGGGTCCTCCCAGAGCAGGTGAATAGGGGTGCAGATCATAAGGGATCAGGGTATGCCATGGCCTGCCTGGGAATGCAGGGCAAGGTCCCTGCTGAGGAATTTTCCTGGAAATCCAGAGGTTCCCCAGGGAACAGAATGAGCCTTTGGAAATCTGCAGAGCCTGCTTACAACCATGTCTGCCTTTTCCACTGCTCTCCTCTCCCTCATTCCGTGGTTTCAGCTGGAGAGAAAGGTAGGGAAATAATGAAGAAAATGACCCGAAGTCCCTCTCCCCGCACTAATCTCAGAGCAAAGCAGGTGAACAGGAGAGGAAAACAGATGGCAAACGGGACCAGACTTTTAGTACCCAGAGACAAAAGGTGCAGGAATGGAGCTACCAGAGGAGTTACAGGGTCCTGGAGAGAAAGAAGCTGGTGCTGCCTGACCCACTCCAAATCCCATTGCTCACACTGCTTGCCCAGTAATCGCGCTGTGAAGCCAGTCTGTGCCGGGCACCGATGGAACAGCTGCCCGAGCCTGTGCAGCTCTGCCAAGGTCCCTTATGTCCCCACCCTGGCTTCTCTAGCTGTGAAACGCTTCGGTCCAAAGGGCCCTACCAGATCTTGCCGGTCCACAAAAAGATCAAGGGACCCTCAGTTCCAAGCCAGGAAATCAAACACATGCCAAGCTCAGCACCTGAAACAAAGTCTGGGGATGGGGGGCGGGGGGTGGCTCAGGAAGTCAGGTGGCAAGATCAAAAAATGATCTTCTCCGTATAATGGGAAATAAAAATTCTAAACTTTGTGGTTTAGGGATGGAGTCAGTGTCAGAGTGTTGGCTAGCATGCACAAGGCCTTGAGATCGAGCCCCAGAACCACACACACACACAAATTGTTGCTTAAAGATCTTATTTTTAGGGGCTGGAGAGGTGGCTCAGTGGTTATGGCGCTTGCCTGGCATGCATGAGGACCCAGGTTCAAACTCCAGCACCAATTACACAACTAAGTGTCCGAGAAACAGAAAACAGATGAAAAAATAAATAAAATTGATATTCTCTCTCTCTCCTTCTCTCTTTAAAAAAAAAAAAAGATCTTATTTTGTGGAGGGCGTGGTGGTACTCGCCTGTAATCCCAACAAATGGGGAAGCTGAGGCAGGAGGATCACAAGTTCAAAACCAGCCTCAGCAACTTAGTGAAGCCCTAAGCAACTTAGCGAGAGCCTGTCTCAAAATTTAAAAAAATTTAAAAATGGCTGGGGATGTGGCTCGGTGGTAGAGTACCCCCGGATTCAGTCCTAGTGCAAAAACAGTCCGTCAAATCGTTGCCACCCGCAGTCCCAGGCAATCCCTAATCTACTTTCTGTCTTCTTCTTGCCTCTTCTGAACGTTTCAAAGAAATGAAGGCATACAGTGTGTGCCTGTTTTGCATGTGGGTTATTTTCACTGAGTATATTTCTGAGGTTCATTCATGTTGTAGCATGTATCGGTGCTTCGTTCCTTTTTGTGGCCAAACACCGTTCCACTAGCATTGTGCTTATCTGTTTATCAGTTGATGGGGTCTGGATTGTTTCTGCTTTTGGGCTATTGGGAGTAATGAGCTCTACAGACTGCGTTCAGGTCTTTGTGTGGACATTTGTGTTCAGCTGTCCAGTAGATCACTGGAAGTGGAAATGTGAGTCATTCCACAACTCTGCTTTAACTGTTTTTGGAGGGGAGGGAACTGAGGATTGAACCCAGGGGTGCTTTGCCACTGAGCTACATCTTCAGCCTTACCATCCTCCTGCCTCAGCCTTCCGAGTTGCTGGGATTCCAGGTTTGCACCACCACTTCCAGCTCTGTTTAACTTTTTTTTTTTTTTTTTAGAAGGAGGGGCTGGAGAGGTGGCTACCGCGGTTATGGCGCTTGCTCTGCATGCACAAGTGCATGGGTTCAAACCCCAGCACCCACCTATACAACTAAGTGTCAGAGCAACCAAAAGCCATGTGAAAAACTCAATAAAAATTGATTCTCTCTCTCTCTTTCCTTCTCTCTTTAAAAAAAAAGAGAGAGGGATACTGAGAGAGAGAGAAAGATAGAATCAAATTTTATTTAGTTTTTCATGTGGCCTTTGTTGCTTGGGTATTTTGCTGTGCATGTGGTGCTGGGGTTTGAACCTGTGTCCTTGCACATGCCAGGCACGCACAAGTATAGGGGTTCAAACCCCAGCACCCAGGTACACAACTAAGTGTCAGAGCAACGAAAGCCACGTGAAAAACTAAATAAAGATTGATTCTCTGTCTCTCACTTGCTCTTGCTCTCTCACTGTCCTTCTCTCTTAAAAAAAAATGGTTTTAGTTATTTTGGTCCTTTGCATTTTCTTTCTCCTTTTCTTTTCTTTTCTTTCTTTCTTTTTTTATACCAGGGATTGTACCCCGGGGTAGTGTACCACTGAGTCACATCCCCAGCCCTTTTTATTTTTTTATTTTGAGACAGGGTCCTGCTAAGTTGCTTAGGGCCTTGCTAAGTTGCTGAGGCTGGCTTTGAACTTGAAATCCTCCTGCCTCATCCTCCCCAGCTGCTGCGATTACAGTTGTGCGCCACAGCACCTAGCTCCTTTGCATTTTCATATAAATTTTAGAATCAGCTTGTCAAGTTCTGTAAAAATAAGCCTGCTAGGAGTTCAATAGGGATTGACTTGAATATATAGATCTTTGGATATATTTTGGAGATTTAATCGTCTAAGTATTTCACTACTTTATTAAATGTATTCCTTAGCGTTTACTTCTTCTTCTTCTTTTTTCTTTTTAAAGAGAGAGGGACAGTGAGAGAGACAGAGAAAGAGAGAAACAACTTTATTTAGTTTTTCACATGGCCTGAGTTTCTCCAACACTCAGTTGTGTACGTGGTGCTGGGGTTTGAACCCGGGTCCTTGTGCTTGCCAGGCAAGCGCCAAAACCGCTGAGCCACGGCTCCAGCCCCAGCGTTTACTTCTTTTTGATTTGATTTTATGCAATCACATCACACCTAAATTTTTTTTTCCCTATAGTGGGGATTGAACCCAGGGGTACTCTACCATTGGGCTACATCCTCAGCTCTTTTGTTATTTCTATTTTGAGTCTGAGTCTTGCTAAGTTGCCTAGACTGGCCTCAAACTTGTAATCCTCCTGCCTCAGTCTCACGAGTCACTGGGGTTATAGGTGTGCAGCAACATGCCCAGCAATCACACTTAATGTCAAAAGAAATAATGCTTACTATAATTTACAGCATTTAAGATTGAAAGAAAAAGAGAAAAATATCTTGAATATGCAACATTTGGAAAGGGATTGTACCAATTAGGTTGTGTTTTACTGACACCCTTTCAATAACTGGAGATATTGAAAGTGGTCGTTTAGGGGCTCAGTGGCTTCTTTCCGGGATGGAGTGGGGAGCTAGGCAAGGCTAGGTGCCCGGGGTGGTGGCCCCTAGTACTAGCTGCCCAGTGTTTACTTCTCCCTGCCGCACTTCCTTCCAGCTCTTGAAGTTAATGTGGCCATCTGACTTGCTTTAACCAATAACATGTGAATGGACGTGTCGCATGCTTCTCCTGAGCAAAAACTTTAAAAGCCAGCAGGAAACTTAAATTGTTGGCTTTCAAAGAATGATACCCACAAGAAGGGCTTTTTCTTGGGTGGTGGTGGGGGGCATGCTGCGAAATTTGATCTAAAGGAGATTAAAAAGCCTTAACAGCAGGCTCAGAATCCAGGTCCCTCTACCTTTTCTTATTCCTCTTCTCTCAATTGCATGTGTTAGTTTTCTGCTGTGTGAAAAATATTCCTGAGTAAAACAAAGAATAATTTTTTTTTTTGGCTCTGAAACTGTAAGCCAAAAAAAAAAAAAATCTTCAATCCATGATTGTCCAGCTCCATAGCTTTGGGTCCGAGGCGAGGCAGACCATCAGGGCCGAGGGGTGTGGTGGAGGAAAGCCACTCAGCTAGGAAGAGGAGGGAAGGGGCGAGGGAGAGGCCAGGAACAGGCCTCCACGGACCCACTCCCTTCAACTAGGTCTCACCACCTCCAATGGTCATTCAGCTATGAGTCCATCAGTGGACTAATCCATGGGCGAGGTCAGAGCTCTTCAGGTCATTTCCTAAAGCCCCCCTCTGCACGTTACTGCACTGGCAACCCAGTCTTCAACGCATGAGCCTTTGGGGATGTTCCAGATGCAAACTGTAACACTGCGTAGGTTACAAAAGGGGACACAGTGGCTGTCTTTCATCTGCACCCTGAAATCCTGTTATCTCTCTGGGCAAGAAGACAGGGCTGTAATTGCATTTCGAGGTAGTCTGTCCCTTAGGGTCAAATTCCAAGGACAATTACTTTGCAAGCTAATTTCTGTCTCCTGGATCATTCATTCTCCTAATAAATCACTCACTCTTCCTCTGAAAATTGCCAACATTCCCCATTCTCCCCTTCTCCTATAGACAAACGGAGTATACCTTTCTGAACCATCTTGAGCTAATGGTAATGACATCCCTGTGCTTATTCCCCGTTTTCACATTAATAAATTGTCATTCCTTCTATCTAACCTTTGTCAATTTATTCCAGCAAACCTTCAGAGGGTGTGGGGGGATTTTCTCTTCGCTGCTTCACCGTACTGTTCCAACCTCTTCAGGCTACGCCTTAGGGCTGCTCCATCAGCCTGGGCCCTGGATCGAGGCCGTGGTGGAGTAGACATGTAACATGGATGAGAAATACGTCCTGACTTTTTTTTTTTTAAGAGAGAGAGAAAGAATCAACTTTATTTAATTTTTCATCTGGCCTTTCTTTCTCTAACACTTAGTTACGTGTGTGGTGCTGGGGTTTGAACTCAGGTCACCGTGCTTGCCTGGCATGCTGAACCACTGCTCCAGCCCCATGTCCTGACTGATGTCACTGAGCTATTGGACTTGCTTGTTACTGCTTTATAACATAGCTCATCCTGACTGGTACAGGGGTAAGTGTTTGTTGAAAGCATGAATGAAACAAAAGAGCAGAACATTACATTTTTGTCTTCCTGCTTATGACTAAAACTAAAATATTTGGGACTGGAGCGGTGGCTCAGCAGTTGAAGTGCTTGCCTGGCATGCACAAGGACCCGGGTTGGAACCCTAGCACCACATACACAACTAAGTGTTGTAGAAACAAAGGCCAAATGAAAAAATAAATAAAGTTGATTCTCTTTCCTCTCTCTCACTCACTCTTATTTTTTTTAAAGAGAGAGGGAGAGAATGAGAGAGAGAGAGAGAGAGAGAGAATCAGTCCCACCTATTTCTCCATCTGGCTTTTGTTTCTTCAGTACTTAGCTTTGTACATGATACTGGGATTAGAACTTGGTCTTCATGGATAACAGGCAAGTGCTCCAACCCTGAGCCATCACTCCAGCCCCTCTCCCTTTCTCTTAAAAAATAAATAAATAGGGGCTGGAGTGGTGGCTCAGCGGTTTTGGCACTTGCTTGGCGAGCACGAGGACCCGGGTTCAAACCCCAGCACCACGTACACAGCTAAGTGTTGGAGCAATGAAGGCCATGTGAAAAACTAAATAAAGTTGTTTCTCTCTTTCTCTGTCTCTCTCACTGTCCCTCTCTCTTTAAAATAAATAAATAAATAAATAAGCTAAAAATATTTGAATAGGGTCAGCAAACCTAAGGGAATGAGAAAATTAAAACCAACTAGAGTGTTAGAGGAAGGGATTGTGGATGAATTGCTTATCTCTTTCTTTCTTTCAAGAGACAGAGAGGGACAGTGAGAAAGAGAGAAGCAATTTATTTAGTGTTTCATGTGGCTTTCGTTGCTCTAACATTTCATTGTGTACGGTGGTGCTAGGGTTCCAACCCGTGTCCTTGCACATGCCAGGCAAGCACTGTAACTGTAACCACCAAGCCACTGCTCCAGCTCTGAACTGCTTATCTCTTAAATGTATTTTTTTTTTTTAAGAAAGAGGGGACAGTGAGAGAGAGAAAGAGAAGCAATTTTTATTTAATTTTTCATTCCTTGGACATTTCATTGCGTATGTGGTGCTGGGGTTTGAACTCATGTACCTGCACATGTCAGGCAAGCGCCAAAACCACCAAGCCACCGCTCCAGCCCCTCTTAAATGTATTTTAATGGATTTTCAGCCTCACTCATAGTAGGAGAAACGTGAACTAAAAGGAAACTGAGGTTACACATTTGCTAGCAGACTGGCAAAGACTGCAAGTTTTGCTGGGTGTGGTGACACACACCTACAGTCCCAGCTACTTGGGAGGCTGAGGCAGGAGGATCAAAGTTCAAGGCCAGCCTGGGGAACTTACAGAGACCTCCCACTCCCCCGTCTCAAAATAAAGCATCAAAAGGGCTGGGGACGTAGCTCAGCAACCCACGGTAACCGCCCAGTACTGGGAACAGAACAAAGCAAACAGGAACAACTGAAAGTTTTGAGACCAAGCTCAGTCGACAGGCAAAACAGGCCCATTTTCCCACAGCAGGTAGGACTTTATCTTACAAATGCTTTGTTCATAAGCAAAGTGATGGATGTAGGTGAAAGGTCATTCACTGCAGCATTGCTTATAAGCCAAAGACTGGAAACAGGAGGGAAGTGAAGTAAACTGTGATCATACATGCAGAGGACGCTGTTCCTTCATAAACAGGAGCGAGGGACCATGTCTAAGCATACAATGGATGATCTCCTAGAGATCTCCTAGAGAAGGGAAGTGGCCAGCTACCACTGCTGTTAATAAAGGGAGGGAGGGAGCAGCTCTCCAGCAGCCCAGCCCCAGGCACCGTGGACCTCCAGGTGCCAAGGAGACAGCTGTGCCTTTGGCACTAGTTCCTGTTGAGACGCTTTCTGTGGGCTGGTTCTTCTGGGCCCTTTGCCACAGCCATGAGCAGTTTGACTTGACACCCTCAGATTAAAAAAAAAAAAGCTTCCAATTACTTTAAGTCATAAAATAATTTTATTTCAGTAAGTTGAGAGAGTTATAGTCACAATTTTGGACTATTCAAAGGTTTCCTCTTGGGTGGGGCAGTGGCTCAGTGGTAGAGCACTTGCCTAGCATTCCAGGCCCTGGGTTGCATCCTTAGCATTGAAAAAAAAAAAACAAACAAAAAAACCCAGATTTCCTTTCCAGCCTAGGCCTGCTCCAGACGGAAGATGGCTTCCGCCCTTCCGTCTATAGTCCATCTTCCTACCAGTCTCTACTGAGCACCTACTGAGAGTCAGGAATGTTCTGATCCTGAGATACAGAAGTGACCTGGGCATGACGATGGCCTCTGGAGGCCAACAATCTGTCAGGCAGAATCTTTCTGTCCTCTGGTGCTGAATGCCCTGACAGAGGAGGAGGCTGGGAAGGGCTCTTAGAGGGTGGCTGGTAGAGCAGGGCAGGGGACCAGTGCTCGTTTATATGGGTGTCAAGAGAAAGCCTCTCTGAAAAGGTGACATTTACACAGAGATCTGAGGGAGGTAGGAGGCCAGGCATTGAGCTGTTTGGAGCCAGGGCTGGCTTCCTGGCCGTGTGACCCGTGCTGTCCTAACACAGTGCCCTGTGCATAGAAGGGCCCCAGGCTTATGTTCTGCTATCATTATCTGAAAATTCTTAGTTTTTGAACTATGGTCTGCATTTTTATTTTGTCAGGGCCCCACAATGACGCGGTCAGTACTATCTGGGGCAAAGTGAGTTCTGGGCAGGAGGAAGGTCCAGTGCAAAGGTCCTGTGGCGGGTGGGCAGGTGTTGGTCTCTGAGCCTGGAGGAAAGGAGGCCACACTGGGCTTCAGTTTCTGCCCTTTGTGCCACTGCTGCTCCTCCCACTGCCCACTGTGGCTCTGGCTCCTCCAGGGCTGGTGCAGGAGGAAGGGGGTGAGTTTCCAGAGTCAGGAGTGGTCTGGCTGCGTTCTCCAGGGTGCTGCTTTAGGTGATGGAGCCTGGGTCCCAGGTAACCCACATGTAGACGGAGTGATTTTTCTCATTCTTTTCTCTGTTTTTCGTCTTTTTTCCGTTTTTTTTTTCTTTTTTTTCCAGTGCTGGGGAACAAACCCAGGGCCTCAAGTACACTAGCATGTGCTCTACCCCTGAGCTACAATCGCAGCCCCAGAGTTGTCTTTTAGACAGGCTGGGGCTTTGCCAGAACCCAGAGTGCTCACGTAGCACTGTCCCCAGTTTGCCTGTTAGTCTGTCCCTAAGCCAGCAGAGCTGGCGGAGTCCACCCTACTGAGGCTGAGGTCTCAGGTGGGTGCAGAAGGGGCACTCTCGCGTCTGCCACACTGGAGAATGTCACTGTGGGATTGTCATCTGGTGGGGCAGGGTGCCTTCACAAGGACTCCTCTGATACCTGGATATCTCCAGGATGAGGCCTCGTGGCCTCTGAGAACTTCCTGGGCTACATCTAAGGCCCAGTCCTGGCCTGGGGGAAGCTGCACCCAGGTCCACCTCCCGTTACAGCCCTCCACACTGTGGCCTCAGGGGGCTGCAGACAGTCCTGCCTCTTTGGGATTCTCAGGCAAGCATCAGACACCAAGACACAAAGTTTCAGGGGACACAGTCTTCTTGAAACTCTCCATCCCACCCCACCCTTTCAGGATGAAGCCCTACCCCTACCTTCTAATATCATCTGCTACCACCGGGTCCCCAGGTCCCAGCCCCTCAGCACGACGCTCATCCCTCAGCCTCACCCCACCTCTCACGCTTCTGCACCTGGGACATGCTGTGTCCCCTCCTGCTGGCTTGGTAAACTCATCCCGTCCCGAGAGACACGTGAATCTCACCCTGAAACGTACCCCGGGCACCTGTTTCTCCACATACGGTTGGGAGCGCAGTCCTGAGCTGACTCCCTGGGTTTGAATCCTGGCTTGGTGGTGTGCACCAGGCAAGAAAAATGCTGCAGAACAAAATACCTTATCACTCTGGGCTGACACCCTCCTTTATTTATTTTCTGGGATGTGAAGAGGGAAATATTGCTCAGCATTTATTAAGCAGTTACTGTATGCGCTGTGGGCACCTCACAGGTATCACTTCCTTTGCTGCTCAGGCCAGCCTTACATGGTGAGGATTATGACTCTGTTTCTGAGTGGTAAAGAGTGACACCCAGAGAGCTTTGGTGACTTGCCCAAGGGAACATGCCAGAGAGTGGCAGGACTAGAACGTGAACCCAGGCGGAACACACCTGGGGCCTTGCTGCTTTGCTGCCCGCAATGGACGTATGACCTTATTTTGGGGAACAGACAAGATGGTGTTGGGGACAGAGGTCCCCAGCTCAGAGCTTGTTTGAGGTCTGCTGACTTCTGTCAGATACTTGATTTTGGTCTGCCCAGGAATTCAGGCTGGCTGGACGCTTTGCTCCTCTGAAGGCCAAGCCTGGGACCTGGTCAGCAGCCAGATAGTGCAAACTTACCAGATAGCTTCTCCTCCCTGAGTTCTGAGCTTGAAAGATTTCAGGGGTGTGGGTTTCTGGTTATCAGCCTTAGGGTGCCCAGCCTGAGCTGGGGGAGGGCAGTTAAAGAGGTGCCCTGGGCTGCCCAGGGACTGTGCTTACCCTGCCTCAGCTGGAGGAAGGAGTTGGAGCAGCCAGGGCAGAGGAGGAGAGGAGGAAGTGTTCCTGCCTCCCAGGTCACTCCTTGATTCCAGTCCTATGCAGCCGATAAGAGCCAGGCTTGGGGCCAGACCCCCACTAGCCAAGTGAGTGGCCATGTATAGGTTTGGACCCTGAGCCTGTTTCACATCCACAGCCTGAGATAATGACAGCATCCTGACGGACCTTCAGCACATGTGAAGGGCTTTGCATTGGGCCAGCGAGGGAGCGAGTGCTTCATGATTCATTGCTGTCTTTTCCTTTTTTGAACTTTTTTTTTTTTGAGAAAGGGCCTTGCTCTGCTGTTGTCCAGGCTGGTCTCAAACTCCTTGACTCAAGAGATCCTCCCAGCTCACTGTCCTAGGTGCTAGGACTTATAGGTATCCACCACCGCATTCTTACTTTTTTTTTTTTAAGAGAGAGGGAGAGAGGGGCTGGAGCCGTGGCTCAGCAGTTTCGGCGCTTGCCTGGCAAGCACGAGGACCCGGGTTCAAACCCCAGCACCACGTACACAACTGAGTGTTAGAGCAACTAAGGCCATGTGAAAAACTAAATAAAGTTGTTTCTTTCTCTGTCTCTTACTGTCCCTCTCTCTTAAAAAAAAAAAAAAGAGAGAGAGGGACAGAAAGAAAGAATCAATTTTATTTAGTTTTTCCTGTGGCCTTCACTGCTCCAAGACTTCACTGTGTATGTTGTACTGGGCTTCAAACCCAGGTTCCTGCATATGCCAGGCAAGGGGTCCAACCTCTGAGCTCCACTCCAGCCCCTCATATCTTTACTTTTATCAGTTATTTAACTCTCAAATATCCATAGCCACGTTTCACGCTTAAATGACTTCTCTCCTGCCAGCACACCCCCAGGGCCACTTTCAGAGCCCGAATACATCTGTGACCTGGGATATATCCTTTCTCCTCTCTGGGCCTCAGTTTTTCTATCCATAAAGAGGGAGTAAGCACACGTGCCTCAAAGAAATGCTCGAGGCTTAAGTTAGATAATATAAAAGTCCCTCAGCGCTCTTCTGAGCTTCATTTCCTAATTTGCAAGATGGATTAATTACAGTGCTTGCTTCGTAGGGTGTCTGGATCAAAACAGGCACACTGCTGTTTGGCACACTGCTTGTTACATGGAAAGGGCTTAGAAACTGTTCTTTAAAAATAACCCCAGCACCCAGTGGCTTGTGAGGCTGAGGCAGGAGGATCACTAGTTCAAAGCCAGCCTCAGCAATTTAGCGAGGTTCTAAGCAGCTTGGTGAGATCCAGTCTCAAAATAAAAAAATGAAAAGGGCTGGGGATGTTGTTCAGTAGTTGAGCACCCCTGGTTTCAATCCCTGCTAAAAAAAAAAAATAAATATGAACCCAGCACAGAGCAGATGTTCTGAAAATAGAAGCTGAGTCCAAGCCATCTTCCAAGACTTTAGTTTTTATGCACTATGATAGACTATATTCCACTATATAGAATGTTTTCTCCATAATGTATTTACTTGTTTTCATTTCCGGTACCCCATCTGTTCTCAATGAGGATTTCCTATGCTATTCTTTCCTTCCTTTCTTTCTTTCTTCTTCTTCTTCTTCTTTTTTTTTTTTTTTTGGGATTGAACCCAGGGGCATTTTACCACTGAACCAAATCTCCAGCTCTTTTTTATTTTGAGACAGTGTCTCACTAAGTTTTGGAGCTGGCCTTGAACTTGGGATCCTCCTGCTTCAGCCTCCCAAGTCACTGGGATCACAAGTGTGGGCCACAGCACAGGGCTCTATGCTACTTTTTCTATCCACATGGATAATGAAGATTTAAGTAATTATTTCTGTCTCTCCTCCCCACCCCCACTTTTTTAAAAAACAGGTCTTGCTATTTTGCTGTATCCCTGAGTGCAAGCAATCCTGCTTCTGCCACCCCAGTGTCTGGGATTGCAGGCATGCACCATCATCTCTGGCAGATTTAAGTGTTTCTCTTGAGTTTGTCTGAACTTGTTGGAGAGATGGGCTTCACGCCACTGCAACAGGATTATATAAGTTTCATTGCATTATAAAGTGAAATATACATTCCTCTAGTGTTTTGCAGTGGACAAAGAACCTTCATGTCCATTCTATTATTTAAGCCTAATATGCTTGTCATGTAAGAGGTTTTAGCTTCAGTGTACAAAATATAAAACGGAGGCCCGGAGAGAGCAAGGAGACTTGCCCGAGGTCACATGGTGTGAGCTGGGGTAGTGCCAGGCCTGTGCTATGCACCACAGTGGACTCGAAGCTCCCTGAGGGCAGAGCAGTGCCTCCTGGAAGGCTTCAATCTACCAGGCCCTGTCCTGCAGACAGGTAAGTGTATTGGTGTTATGCCAGGCAATCAGTGTCATTGTGATCCAGTATTTATTCAAAGTCTAGCAGACTTCAGGGATTCCTCACTATTCAGGTGCCCCAGCTCCTGCGGAGAGATGTGACACGGAAGGGTGGGCGTTTGTTCCTGTTGGTTTTTGTGTGCTGGGGATTGAACCCTGGGCATTGCACATGCTAGGCAAGCGCTCTACCACTGAGCTGCCCCGTAGACCAGGGTGTTTTAATACAAGTCCAGACAACAGAGCACTGGCTGGGCAGATCAGGAAAGCTTGAAGCGCTCTGGAGGAGCACCCAAGGTGGGGGTGCAGCTCTCCAAGCGTGGAAATGAAGGTGGAAAGGGTCATTTCTGGACCACAGTGCCCTAGTGAGGGGCAGGGTGTGTGCATTAAGTGCTAGCTGGGGCATTGGAACATTTGGTTGCTACAGCTGTTCCTCACCGTCCCCAAGTTGGCCATGCCCAGAAACTGGAGCCTCTGCAGCTGCCCTGCTGAGCCCAGGGAGTTGGACAACAGCTTCTGCTCTCTGGGCCTTCTTTTCTTCCTCTCTACCACGAGTACAAGTCCCAAGACTGGCGGTGGCGGGTGGGAGCGACCCCTCCTCCCTGCGGGGGCCACATATGCTTGCGCAAGGCCGAGTGCGGCTGGACGGCGCGGGGGAGGCGGCCGCGGCCCGGGTGCTCACAGGCTCCGGGCGGGGCCGCTTCCCGCCGCCCCTTTATCTGCCAGCCCGGTCGCGCGGACTCGGCGCCGGCTCCGTGCTCTGCCCGGCCACAGGTGAGGCGGCGGAGGGCGGCCCCGGCCCCGCGCTGAGGGCCCCGAGGCCGGCGGTGGGGGCGAGGCGGGCGGGACCCACGCCCGGGGCGCGATCGCAGGAGCGCGGGAGCCGGAAGGCGCGGCGCAGCGCGGGGGCGCCCGCGGGAGAGTGGCGGAGGCCGGAGTGGCAGTTTGTCCCTGAGTCCGGGGAGTGCGCTGGAGGACTGGGG
>PVKS010010319.1:0-60621 GCA_004027875.1 Aplodontia rufa | reverse complement strand
AATAACTAAAGGTAAGTTATACTCAACCTGTCCCAGTAACTGTACTGCTGTAGTAATGACCTTTTGGAGTCATTCTTCCCAGGGACATTTTCCAGGCGCTGTTCCACACATCTCTAGTGTATGATATCAAGTACCAACTGAGATGCTGTCACCTGCTGACCCCAGAGCCACTCCCCTCCAGCTCCTCTGCTAACTGAATGCTTCAGTTTGTTTGCAGGATGGGAGGTTCATGTGCTTCAAAGGAGGTCCCTCCTCTTCCCAAAAAGAGACTCCTGAGCCACATGAGGACAAGTTCCACTCACTCCACTCTCCCTGCTAACCGTTGGGCTTGGTGGATGGATGCATGTGGTCAGTTCTGGGCAAGAAGGCATGAAGGCGTGGAAAGACGGTGGGTAAAGATTTTCTAGGCTTGCAAGAGATGTAAAGGAAGAAGTAGACTCTTCTACCTGTTTCTAAATGTACCTGCACATGGATGTGAGATCTTCAACCATCGGAGCCACTCACAGTTGACTTCAGGACAACCGCTGAGTAGCCAACAGGAGCCAGGACGTCACTGGACAGCTGCCCTAATGAAGCCACATGTCCTGTTCTGTGGAGTGAGTTCCCTTCACGTACGGGTTCCCTTGGGATGGGCAGTCTGTTACCTGTGTCCCAAACCATCCTGTTTGTGCAGTTTCCATCTGTAAGTTTGTATTTTGTCTTTCACCTTCTCCGTTGTGTGTGGGCGTCTCTACACGTCAGTGAGCAGAATCACAATAGTTAACGTCTATGAAAAACTCACCACTTCCAAGCAGAGCCATCCCTCTGTACTCAGGGAGGATTGGTTCCAGGACCCACAGAGACCAAAGTCACCAAATGGGAAGTCCCTCCTACAAATGGTGTAGTATTTTCATATAACACAAACATATGTGCACCCTCCTGCATAGACTTTAAATCACTTCTAGATTACTTATGATACTAAAGCAATTTTTTAAAAATTTTTTTAAGAGAGAGGGACAGTGAAAGAGACAGAGAAAGAGAGAAATAACTTTATTCAGTTTTTCACAAGGCCTTAGTTGCTCCAACACTCAGTTGTGTATGTGGTGCTGGGGTTTGGACCTGGGTCCTCGCGCTTGCCAGGCAAGCACTGAAACCGCTGAGCCACCGCTCCAGCCCTGATACTAATGCAGTTTAAATGGCTGTTATAGCCTATTGTTCAGGGAATAAGTCCAAGAAAACGTCTATACTTGCTCAATAGAGACACAATTGTTTTTCGAGTATTTCTTTGTCTGTAGTTGTTGAATCTGTGGATACCCGACAGTTGCAGGGGGGTGACTGCACTTTAAGAAACACATTACATGGATCATGTCACTTTTAATTCTCACAATGAATCTATGTGGTCAAAATGATTAGTCCTATTTTTTTTTTTCCGGATGAGAAAGAAACCAAAGCTTGCTTGGGAGGAACGAATAAGCCAGCAAAGGCAAGAGCCAGAATGTGACAAGGGCCATTCAGCTGAGTGGCTTCTCCACCCTCAGGATTCATCACTGAGAAGAGCAACAACCTGCCCCTGCCCCGTTTCCTGTGTGGGAAAGGACCACCCTCTCTGGGGCCTGACCCAGCAGGTGTGCTCTCCTCCCTCCCTGCCCTTCCAGCTGGCCCTCCATGTTTGGTGTCTCCTAATTACTCTGATTCCCAAAAATGCGGAACAGTAACATTCTCCAGTCGCTTCCTCCTGCGACCTCACGTAGCAGGTCCCCTCAATACAGTGTCCTTAGTTTTCACTGCAAATCCTGTTCTCTTTCTCAGGGCAGACAGCTATTTATTCATCCAGCTAATTGTTCAAGAGACAACGACGTGGAATATATCACAGCAAATTAAGTGTTTGCTAGAGGCTGCTGCTGCTGGGGCTGCATTATATTCCCCTCATTTCCTTTCTAGGAGCTCCTAAAGAAATGTTGGCATCTTTAAAAAAATATATATTTTTTGGCTTAGCCTAACTATGATTACACAAAGGCCAACAAACCCTGGAGCTGCATTACTACTGGTGATGATAACAGTAATTAAGGCAACGTATGGACGCTCCGCTGTATATTTTACTCAATGAAAGGAGAAAAAAAGAGTACCAACGGGGTTTATTGAGAACCTGCTATGTGCCAAGCAATGGTGGGCATGAAATTTAACCCATTCTGGCATTCCTGTTGAGGACCTCCTTCGGGGACTCTGTAGTCCCGCTTTGTTGAGGAGCATTGGAGAGTAGAGAAAAGGAGCTGCTTGCACCAGGCACCCAGGAGGTCTGGGAGAGTGGGTGTCAACCCCAGCCCAGGGTAAGCCCCAAGTGCAGGCTCACCTGAGGTTCCTCTGGATGGCAGCCCCTCAAGAACACGGGGAGCTTCTCCATCCCTATACGGAGGGAGTGATTTTAGGTAGAAAGTGATTTTCCCAACTTCAGTGGATCAAGCCAAGCCTCTGAGGCTGGGAAAGGAGATGCCGGTCCTTCTGCACAATAGCCGGAGACTAAGAAGCCCCCTCATCCGCTTTCCATACTGCACACCCTGGGTTCTGCCTTTCCCCACACACCCAGGGCTACTGGACAGGAGCCTCGCTCTCAGGACACATGCTCTACTCCTGGGAGTCACCACGGCTGACTGAGAGGTGATGCCAAAGGGAATTGTCAGTCCTGAGCCTCCAGACGCGGCTCTGCAGATCTCCCAGCCACAGAGTCCCAGCTCACCACGACCCACCACCCAAGCAGGGCCATGGGGAGAGGGGAGGAACTGATGCCTCCTCTCTACAGAGGAGCAGGGAACCAAAGGACCTGCAAGCCGAGGAGAGCCATACATCAGGCTAGAGGCTTGAGAAGTAAAGAAGGAGGGAGCAGAGGAAGACGGGGAGTCAGGGTTGCCAAGAAGCCAGGCACCTGCCAGTGGTTGTGAGCGCCACCTGTGCTGGGGTTGTGACATGCACTCTTTGAACCCACCCAGCATCTCTACAAGTATGTTCCTAACATTACAGACATGGAGCCCAAGCCTCAGTCAGGGTGAATCACTAGCTCAAGTCTGCACAGCTGAGCAAGGCAGTGCCAAGATTCAAGCGAGACTGGCTCTGTCTGACACCAACACTCGCTCCCTGCATTGCGCCCGACACATCCACATGCTCACGGGGCCTCGAGGATGCAGATCCATTCTTTTCCCAAAGAAGTGCAAATTACATCCTACAGAGGTGTTAGGACTCCCGGACTCCGCGAGCCGAAATGCTGAGAGGGAGCGGGATGCTGTCCAGGAAGAGGACAGGACATTCCCACAGGTGGGAAACCCTTGGAGGAAGATGTCAGGATCCAATGGAATCGCTTCTCTCAAGCCCTCACACAAAGATGAAATGGAACAACACGCCATGAGGTTCTGGAGGACGGGCCCTCGTGCACACATGCCTGGTAACAAGAACCACGAAAGAAAGCTCCCAGAACCACAGCCCTGCCCAGCCACACACACACTGCCACGGGGCATCTTCCCAGGACCCCCCATCCAGCCCTGCAGGACGCCTCCTTGCTATTGACCCTTGTGACCAGGGAATTTTGTTTCAAAGTGATCTTTGTGATCCTCATTTTGCCTTCTCCTCCCCTTCCAATAAGCTCCTGGTTGGCACAGCATGTGTGTATCTTGCATAGAATGCTGCCTGTTTATTACCAAATAAATGTCATTATTTTAAGCCTGGTTTTCACTCAGACGTTGATGCCCTCTGATGCAAGCCCCTGCCGGCACTGTGTTGCTATCAGGCTGTAGCTAGGACACCTTCATTCACAAAGTACTCAGTTAGCACCTACTACGCCCAGGTACTGTCCCAGATGCTTGGGATAAATCAGCAAGCGAAACAAATGCATCCCTGGGTGCTGACACTGCAGGGGTGGACACCATTAGTGTGCCTGGGCCCCCAGCCATAGCTGCAAAGGCTGCTGGGAGCCCAAATGCATCAGGGAGGTCTTCCCTCTCCTTGGCTCAGCCCTCCGTGTGCAGCTGGGGTAAGAGAGGCCTGGGGGCTTGAGATGAGGCCAGGCTGAGCCAAGTGCCAGAACTGGGGAAACCGCATCCTGGGCGTGTCCCTGTCCCACAAGCTGGAAGCTGCTGTGGGGACGCCCTCCCACTGCGTCCCTATCACATTCAACAGCAAGCCAGGACCACCTCCTGGGGCAGGGGCAGCCCAAGTTTGAAGTCTTTACAGGTGTTTTCTCTTTGATAACAGTTTCACTGAAATCCAACTTGCATGCTGTAAAACAGCACAGGGTTCTGAACCAACTCCTCTTGAGGGTTAGGCTAATTGAAGAGGGTGATAGGATGCAAGGCCAGCAAAAGATGCGCCTTTGGCCCTGAGAAAGTCGCAGTAGACTTCGGCTCTGAGCTGCTCATGAGTTGGGACAGGGAACAGGGGAAGGAACAGCAGGGTGGGCCATCCTGGGTAACTGATAGAAGGGAAGGGCCAGGGGCAAGGACCTAGAGGGGTCGGCATCCAGATATTGGCTCTGTCACTTCCACCTGGGTTCACTCGGGTAAGTTGCTGACCCTCTCTGAACCTCCTGTAGAATGGAGCTGAGGCAAGTCCCTGCCCAGAAGGATGCTGGGAGGTGGCGATGAGATAGTCCTATAGCATCAGACCTGGCTCCTGGCTTACAGCAACTGCAGGAGAAGCCTCTAGTTCTTCCTAAAATTTTCATTCTAAATAGAAAAAAGAAATATTGAACCCTTCGATTGTTCCACTCTCCTTTGCCCATGAATCTGGCAACTTTGCTTTGAAGGCCAGGTGTGCACTGTGAAGATGCAAGGTGAGGAGGAACGAGGGGGGCAGTGCTCCTCCAGCAGCTGCTGCCCAGCAACCCCAGGCGGGAGCCGGGGATTTTCTAATGAAAAGTGACTTGTATAGCAAGTTTTCATTGCAGATGCAGAATCGTGATGGTGATGGGACCACGTGGGGAGGGAGGTGGAGACCCCAGCAGCAGGCAGGAAGTGGGGATGGCAGAGGGGAGGCTGGTGGAAAGCAGAGGTCAGAAAAGGCCTCAGGCTGCAAGACAGGCAATGAAGCAAGGAGGGGGAGGTGGGTACAGTCTGGTCCTGTGACTTAGCACTGAGACAGTGCAGCATCCCTGTGTTCCTGTGGTCAACTAACCTTGGCTCAGCCCCAGTATCAAATCACACCACCTAGACCCATGCAGCTCCATGGACAGCAACTGTGCTTCATTCATCTCTGTGGCCCACAGCACCCAAGCAGTGCCTGGCCCAGAGCAGGGCAAGGAGGCACAGAGGCTCATGATGAGGCTCAGAGGGGTGAGGCAGGAAGGGCCTCCTACTAGAGGAGGAACCTAGGTGACTCCTTCCTATTTCCAGGCATGGGTCAAGGTGACCTTGGAGCATCACCGCACAGGGTGATCTATATCTCTGCCTTTTCCTGGCTATGTTACTTTGGGAAAGCCAAGTAGCCTCTCTGGGCCTTGGTTTCTCTGAAGTATAAGGGTTGAACGGAGGAGCAGCATCCAGAGTTGCTAAATCTTGGGGATGTTTAGCTGCCATTTACTCTGTCAAGTCTAAAAGAGGACATTGAGAGTCAGTGCAGAACTTAGGGTTGTCACCTGACCAACGCCTACAGTTCTTTCAACTCCAAATCAGAGCTCACGTTCCACAAAGAAGTCTTCTCTACCCCAGACCTTCTTCCTGCACATCTTTCCAGGTCTGCTTCCCCGGCCTGTGCCTACCATGCACCTCTGGGTTTTGCTTTCCCATCTGTTTCCTTGTCCCGGTGAGCCACATGGCTGACTTCTCCCTGCATACCGCTCTCCTAGCCTAGCACCGTGCCCAGCAGGGACAGATCTCCAACATTTCAAAAGATGAATCAATGAGAGGATGAAGAAATGACTTCCCCAAGAGCAGAGCAGACAGCGATAAAGTGAACATCTTGGAGGAATCTGACAGGCAGTGTGGAAATTCCAGGACAGAGGTGGACTCCTGCAAGCGGACACACAGCAGAAACAGGTCAGCTGTGATGCAGGGTCAGAGTCAGCGACCCCGAGACTTCTCGGTACAGAGCCCTGAAACACAGAGCTGGGCAGGGAGATGCTACAACCTAAGCCCTCGCTGCCTGCGGGCCGACGGCTCAGCAGTAATAGCAGCACAGAGACAGAACTACGCAGTCCTTCAGAAATAGAGCATCCAGGCTCGCTCGATCTCTCTCTCTCTCTTTTTTTTTTTATAGCACTTAAAAGTAAATACTAGGAGGGCTGGAGTGGTGGCTCAGCTGTTGGAGTGCTTGCCTGGCATGCATGAGGACCCAGGTTCAAACCCCAGCACCACATACACAGCTGAGTGTTGGGAGAAGAAAAGGCCGGATGAAAAAAATAAATAAAACTGATTCTCTCTCTCTCTCTCTCTCTTTCCCTCTATCTCTTTAAAAAAAAAATTAAATGCTAGGAAGATGGAGAGTAGGGTTTACGCCTTCCCGTCAACAGAAGCGGCACACTGAAGTCAGAGCACCTAGGTTTGAGCACCGTCTCCTGATTGATGTACTAGGCACAAGCTGGTCAATCTCTCGCTGCCTCTATTTCCCATCTGTAAAAATGGAATGCAACAGTCCAAGACTACTTCTCAGGACACCGTGAGAGTCACATGGGATAATTCATGTACAATGTTTTGCCGGTGGCCAGGCTGCAGGGGACGCTGTGCTGCCCACCAGAGCCGCGCTTGGGTGCTGGGTGCTGCCAGAACACAGTCCTTAGAGCATGGTGTGACTGCAGAGGATGGCTCCAGGACTGATCCACAGCCAGTGGCTGGTCACCACAGGGGAACACAGGCCCAGCCCCGTCTTGGCACAATTCTGAGGTCATCCCAGCTTCCCTGTTGGGCGGAGTCAGCTGAGCCCTCTGCAGGGTCTCTGTTGCTGCTCAGGGTCTCCCTCTGCTCTGTGCCACACCCTTCCCTTCCACAGTTTCCTTCTTCAAGAGCCCTCCCTAACAAACAGCTGCATGCTAGGGCTATCTCAGAGTTTCCTTTCTGGAGGACCAAACTGCCAGCAAAGGGAACAATACCCCCACATGACCGTCCCCGAGCTCATCACTCAAAACAAGGGCAGAGCATCACCCCTCCCACTGGACCAGGCAGCCCTGGGGTTGGCAGGGACAGACACCCTTTGCAAGTATGGGCACCCCCTTTTTGCCTTAGGATGCTGGGCAGCACCATTGCCAAAGGACTTGCAGAGCAGCGGAGTAGCAAGCATCATATCCCACACGCATCACGCCGGCCCCAGGGGTCTGCCTTAAAGCAAAAGAGGTGTGGAAGTTGGCTCTTGGCAAGGAGATAAAGCGAAAATAATTGCACAGATGATAAAAAAGATTCTGCCTTGGTGTGGGAGGAAGCATTTGATACCCACAGCAAACCCCTCACTTCCTGGGAAAGGCCTGGGGCCACTTCCTCTGGGAAGGAAAGGCTGAAACTCAAAGACGAAACCACAGAAGAAGAGATTGACAGAGCAAACTCTGTACATAAAACTACGACTCTGCTAAAAGAAGAGAAAAGAGACTTTTGGAGAAAAACAACAACTTAGAAAACAGACTTGTGACACACCTGAACGTAAGAAAATAAAACCTCTCAAAAAACAAAGATCTTTTAAAAGGTCTTAGCAGTGATAAAGGAAAAAACATGAATGTTATTCAAGTTCACTTGAAATAATTAAATTGCAAGTTAAAAATATAACATGACCTTTTAGCTACCAAATTAGTCTAGATTTTTTAAAATGATGGTACAAAAATTCTGAGAAAGTCACTATCACTATTTGCATAGAGAAATCAAAACTGATCCAAATTTTTGAAAATTAATTTGCTAATAAGTTCAAAATACTTATAAATTTCATGTCATGATCTACCATAGTGATTGTACTTCTGGAAACACATTCTGAAACAATAAACTTAAAACCAAAGGAATAATTCTGGACAAGGATGATGCAAATTGTCATTAAAAATAAAACACAAAGAGGCTGAGGATATGCTGGTGACAATTTACCTACCCAGTGTGTGCCAGGCCCTGCAAAACCAAGAATGTGAATAAATAAAATTTTAAAAAGGCAGAGAGAATCTACACATTCAACCACCAGGTATTGTTTAAAACCACTTTATGTATGATGGATTTACCAGATAAAAGTAAAAAAATCTTCAGTTAGGGGTCTGCATTGGTGGCTCAGTGGTTACAGCACCTGCCTGGCATGCACAAGGACATGGGTTTGAACCCCAGCATCACCTAGACAATAAAGTGCCAGAAAAATGAAAAGTCACATGAAAAACTAAATAAAATTGATCCTCTCTCTCTCTCTCTCTCACTGACCCTCTCTCTCACTGTCTCTCTTTAAAAAAACATCTTCAATTAGAAAATCAAGGCCAGCATCTCCGAGGACCTAAGAGGCAGGACATGGCACATGGTACATCATGGCCATGGGGTCTCAGCACTGGATTCCGCACACCCTCCCTCCTGCAAGCAGAAGAAAGAGGATGGCAGGGAGGATTTGCTGACTGATCTAGAGCAGGAGGAAGCCATTGCTCAGGCTCCATATGTGGCGTTCACAGGGGGAAAGCATCACCTGTCTCACGTGCCACGGAACAGACTCTATCCCAACAGCAAGTCAATGAGTTGGTGGCTTTGATCTCACACAGTGATCAGAGACTGTGTCCTTGGAGAACTAAACAGTATGTCCTCCTGTCAGTCCTGCTCTGGCTCCTGGCATCTGGCTTGGTGGTTTTCTTCCTGTTTCCACTTTCAGAGCTTGTGGATGATGGTGGCATCAAGGTGGTGAAAGTCGCATTCGATAAGCAACAATCACTTGTAATTATCGCCATCATGGCCAGCCTGAAAATCAGAAACCCCGACGTCTACCTGGTGGCAGTGACCAGCCTGTCCAGCCAGGTTCAGTACATACACACGGCGACTGGCACATATGTGAACAACGTCACCCTCATTCCACCGCAGAGCGGTCAACTGGTGAATTCTACAGCGAAGGCTGAGGTGGGCGCACCATTTTCTTCCGTACAGTACCTGATATCCAGGTGCACAGCATGGTGACCTTCATGTGAACTTGGGTGAAGATTTCATCTATTGGCCACACGAGCCAGAGCTCCTGAGACACACATCACTCTGCGGATTGTGGAGTAAATCGCGTAGCTGTTCAGTACTTGCTCTTGGTTCTCCAATGGCAGCACCAAAGGAGAGAGCCCAGCATCTGTTCCCAGGGCCTGGGCTCCACAGCAGCCCTAGGTGGTGTAAGCAGAGGAAGAACTGGTTCTCTCAGCACACAGCGAACACCCTCCTGCCACTCAGGGGGAACCTCCTCCTTCTAACACCTCGTGTGCTTCACAGAACCAGCACGATCATCGCCCAGTGCCCAGCCTGTGCCCAGCACTCAACAGAGGTTTGAAGATTTTAATTTGAATTCAGATCTTTTGAACTGTCCTTGAAATCACACCAGGATTCTAGGTTATCGAAATAGAGTGGCATGAAGACAGGACTGTTAGTGCATCTGCAGAGATCAGTGCTGCTGCTGCATAGAAGGAGCACCGCCAGAAAACCTGAAAGAAGATGGCACAGAGCCACTCAGTGTGGGCATTTGCTTGATCTGTTCCCAAACGCCTAGGGCATTTACAAAAGGAAAATTTTCTTTTTCTTTTTTTTCCAGTAGAAAGTTACACTTGTTCCTATCAAGAGTCTATGTGGGGCTTTATTTACCTTTCATCCATTGGCTGGAACATGGATTGGGATTTTTATAGAAACATAAACCTTGTTTTGAAAAAAAAAAGAAAATAAAAAAATAATATAAGAAAACAGGAAGAGCTATGCTTAAGTGAATAAATCATATTTCCAATAACACATGTAGTGTGACCAAAATATGTATAAACGTAAAAAAAGGGAAAAAGATGGAAGTTTAATTTATTTTGTCCATTATTTCTTTCAAAAAATATTGATTATGCATTTACTAACTACCAGGCCTGGTTCCAGGCACTGTCAAATAAAGCAGATAAGGTGTTTCCCTCCATGAAAAAAATCAACGTGGTCATTTCTGAATGGTGGTGTCAAAGTGGATTTCATGTTCTTCCTTGAGATTTTATGCTTTTCCCGAATGTTTTACATGAATCATTATTTTAATCAAGATATTGCGGTGATGAATCCCATCTGTAATTTGGAATCTGCTGGGAAATATAAACATATACCAAAACATATGTTAAGAAATCAGATTTTCCCATAAATGTTCCTGGGAAAATTTGATATCAACTGGGGGTGTGGGGGGGTAGGGAAAGAAACGTGACTTCTATCTCATACCATATGCAAAAATCACTTCCAGGTGGAGGGTAGACCTCAATATCAAAGATAAAATCATGAGTCTAGGAAAACTAATGAATAAACCTTCAGTATTTATTATAAAGAAAATGATTTGTAGCTTATCAGTTCTACTTCATTAAAATTAAGAAATGTTATTCATAAAACAAAACACTGAGAGATAAAAAAGCCACAGAATGAGAAACAATGGTTGCTACTCACAGAACTAAGAAAGGGTTTTTATCCAGAACATGTGAGAAAAACATGGGTAACCTAGTGGAAGAGTGATGTTGAGCCTGGAGCACCACTTCATGGAAGAGGCTGTTCAATGGCTTTTAACGAAATGAAAAGCAAGAAACCTCACAAGCCATCTGGGAAATGCAAATTAAAGCCACAAGATACTTCCAGAAACCCAACAGAAAGGCTAAAATTAGAATTGCTGGTGATAGGAATGGTCAGTGAGATGCGGTAGGGACTAATCTCTCACATGCTTTTTGCTAGGAGTAGGGATTGGTGCAACTGCAGTAGAATGCACTTAGATTCTGGACTGGGTTTGAAGGTAAACACACACTAAACCTGGCAATTGTGTTGTGAGATTGAAACCTTGCAAAAAACATGAACATACATGCACCAAACAGCACATACCCAAGACTCGCACCAAACATCCCTCCATGGTGATTGATGGTGTGGTCATGTAACGGAATTCTACATAGCAATGAAAATATGCTGGATCTACACGCAGCTCATGGGTATAGTTCACAAACATCGGGCAGAATGCAGACAGCTAGACACAAAATAATACCCTCTGCATGATTGCTGATGGTGAGTCTGCTTGCAGAAAGGGGCTGTGCAAGAGCCCCACGTGCTGGGCAAGAAGAACCAGGAAGTTTGAGTTCTTTTGTCCGCCATAGTTGAAACCTGCCAACCTGGTGACTTAACACCAATGTCCCCTGTAGGGACATTGCTGGGCCCTGTGCAATAATTCAGCCACACATCTGTGGCATGCACTCTTCTTTGTTTGATTATTTATAATAAAAAGGATATTAAAGCAACCCAACATAGACATACCAAGGCCTGGGCCTCATTTCAGGCCGGAAAAAGCAGAACCCCTGGAAGGAGCGGTGGCATTGCTACTGTTGAGTTGTTCTCCAGGCAGTTCTGAGGCACTCCAAGGATTGAGCAGTGTGGGAGCCATGTGTCAGTGGAAGCAAGGCCCTAGTCTGTGCACCTGAACTTCATTGCAGCCTCCTTGTGGTCTGACTTCTGTGCCTCTGGATACTTTCCATGCCTCAGTTTCCTTTTCTCTCAAATGTGCTCAATAAAAGTACTGAGCAGATGAGATCTAAGGACTATAACTGCTTATATCTGTGAAGGGTTTAGAGATTTGCCTGGCACACGTAAGTGCCAAATAAATGTTAGGCTGGTATATTTACAATAATAAAGAATTGATGTCTCCTTTTTTAATGAGACAATGTGAATGGAAGTGATCAACTTATTTCCATTTAGTGGAGACTCTAAAGTGTTGTCACTATTAAATATTTGGTTTTCACAATCTCAGAACAAACCAGGATTCTCCTCAGCATGGGAAATCTTCATCCTTTGAGATCAGGGAAGGTAGGTACCACTTCTTTAGTAGTTGGATGTCCTTCAGAATCTCAGCAGCTGTCAGTCAGTGACTAGGACCCCGGGGAATACATCCTCCCATTTTTAATTTTGTGAATTCCCCAGAAGCACAGCCCAGGCCCTTCTTTTCCTGATTTTGCCTATGTGAGCAGTACCATGCCTCATGCTCCTACCACTGAGGCCTATTTGTTCTGCATATCAGAACCCAGTCCCAAAGACTAGGGTATCAGAAGCTCAGGACTGGTTTCACTCCACCCACCCCTGGGGGTGACATGGGGCGCACCTAACCTGTGCTGGCCCTGGCATCCACTGCCAAATGGAGAGGGAACCAGGCAGCTGGTTCCCTTGCTCTAGAGGTCAGGGTGAGATGGCACCAAGAAAGGAGTACAAAAGCCCCGGTGTTAAGTCACCAGGTTGGCAGGTTTCAACTATGGCGGACAAAAGAACTCAGACTTCCTGGTTCTTCTTGCCCAAAGCTATCTGCTCAACCCTGTCCTTCCTGCCTGTGCCAAACCCCAGCCAGCCAATGGGACTGCACCATTAGCCTGCCCGTGACACAGGGCCAATAAAATACCTCCCATGCTGCCTTTAGGGCTCAGAAGTAGCTATGAAACTTATAGCCTAGCTCTGCTGGGTGTGCCTTCTCTGGCCCTCACCTAAGGGACTGGTGAACCTCGCCCAGGAGCATAACCTCCTAATAAAAAAAAATTTTTTTTTCAGGGCTGAGGACCGAACTCAGGGCCTTGCGCATGCTAGGCAAGCGCTCTGCCACTGAGCTAAATCCCCAACCCCTAAAAATTTCTTTTACTCTTAGTTTGATCTCCGTCTCAATTACTTGGACCTCCGGCGTTTCGCCCTAATACCTGGCACACAACGGGGCCCTGCAGGTGGCTGGGCACAGCGGTTGACAAACTCTGCCAGGTGGTCTGAATCTGAGGAGCTTGTGGAGCCAAAACAGACACCACCAGCCCACTTTGCAGTGAGCACCGATACCCAGTGCTCAACAGAGGAAAACAGATCAGAAAAATCCTTTTCTGTTGCTTCACAGCCACGCAAGGAGAAAAGAACTTCCTTCCCCTCCAAAAACAGGAGATTAAAAAATGGCTGCCCCGTTTCTCTTCTTTGTAACCCTCGAGGGAGGGATCCTCATCCACATGCCAGCAGCCGTTCGTGCCTCGCTTCCTGTGTAGAGCTGCTTCTGCAGCAGCGCTCTCAGGGCGAATTTCAGCTGCTTCCCAGCTAGATGCTGGGGAGCAGCTGTCTTCAACTGCCTCCTGACCAGGAGGGGTAGATGTGGACACATTCTGACACTGTGCACAGCAGGACATTTGGTCCCCGCCCACTCCTGGGCTTGCATTCATTTGTGTGTGCACATCCTGTCCTCATAAACCACTGCAGACTTTAACTACCCAGCGGCACCAAGCCTCAGACTTTCAGTGCCCTCAGCATCTGGCTTCCTCCGGAGGCATCTCTGGTTAGGATGCAATCCTCTGACCTACATGGAGTCACTTCCTCGTCCAGGAGGACAGCAACAGCTCTCAAGTCAATCCTATTGAATTTTCTCCAAGAGAAACCGTTCAGAACCATCTTTTTTGCTCTTGCCTTGGGTTAAAACTTTCCAGAGAATTCACCACTTGCATTTTGACCTTCAAAATAGCAACGTTTTACTGGCCTCCAATCCCTGTCCACACATATTACCTCTCTGATCTCGACTGCTACCATGCACCCTGTTCCTAACTGGGCCCCTGCCACCTTAACGTCCTCACTGATCCTTGAACATGTCAGTCACAGCCGGGTGCAGTGGCACATCCCTGTAATCCCAGTTACTCAGGAGGCTGAGGCTTGAAGATCACTAGTTCAAAGCCAGCCTCAGCAACTTAGCAAGGCCCTAAGCAACTTAGCAAGACCCTTTCTCAAAACAAAAGTTAAAAAAAGATAAAGAAGCTGGGGATATGACTCAGAGGACTCAGTGGTTAAGCACCCCTGAGTTCAACCCCTGGAATAAAACAATGCCTTTGCACTGCCTTCTCCTGGAGGGGCTCCCCACATGCCCACATGACTCACCCATTCATCTGCCTCAACTCTGCATTCAAATATCACCTTCCCAGGGACAACTGGTACACTGATCTCCCTGAAAACTGAAGACTCTCCCCAATTTTTACTACCCCTTCCTATTCTGTTTTATTCCATAGCACTTTAAATCTGATAAAGTTTTTTTTTTTAGATGTTTCTTTATGGTTAAGTGTCTCCCGCATGTTCTAGAATGTAAATTCAAGCCCATCAACAATCATACACTTCGTGTCCCAGCACAGGACACGAAGTAGGTGTTCAATAAATAAGTCCTGAATTGTTACCAAGACCCCACCCTTCCCCAGCTGAAGTCTTGTCTTCTATCTGTGAAGAAGCAAGTGACTTCACAGGCAGATCTATGTCCCAAAGCCACCAAGAAGCCACCCTATCCACTTACCCTCTCTGCCTTCTACCTCACACCTACCCGATTTTCTTCCTAGACCTTGTTTTCTTCCTAGAGTTTATCACCTGACCTTATATAATATAAGCAGGGCAGAGTTTTATCCTTGTTGGTATGCACGTCTCTGTCCTTATCACCTGAATAAAGGTTGGCAAATTTTCTTTTATTAAAAAAATAGCTGTATAGTAAATATTTTAGGCATGCTCTGATGTCTTTGTTTCAACTACTCAATTCCACACTTTCAGCAAAAAAGGAACAAATGAGTATGGCTTGTTCCTAAATCCCACTGTACAGTGCCGGGGATGTAGCTCAGTGGGACAGCTGCATCCTGGTGAAAGTAAGGATCTGAGCTGGATCCCCAGGACTGCCAAAGACAAAACAAAATAACGGTATGAAAACAGAAGACAGGTGTGGGTCACAGGGTATGATGTGGCCTGCAGCCTCTAGGTTGCCATCTCCTGATCTAAGACAATGCCTAGCACATAGTAAGTGTTCACTAAAAACTCACACACCACGTGAGTTTGTTGGCTGCCTGCTCTAGGTCAGGCACCACACTCAGGCCTCCTTCACATGTGTCATTTCGTCCACAGAAGGACCTGCTAAACTAGGGACTACTGTCTGCAATTTAAAGGTGACATAACAGAGGCCACAGGAAGCTTTATGTTCTCTCCCAAGAAGGTTGTGTGAGTGACAGCAAGGACTGGAATTCATGCCTTTCAGGCCCCTGCTCCTTCCACCCAAACACAGCTCTTCCAAGCCACCAAGCCATGCTGAAGATGACCACTGTCACTCTCCATCACCGGCTCTCTACGTCTTCTTTCACTGTCCTGTGCAGCTGGGGTTCCCAGCGACCTGTGGGAGTCTCTGCTTTTCTGCTCTTCTCAGTGAGACTTCACTCAGACTCAGGCCTGCCTCTAGGAGGAAAGGCAAGAAGTGGCACTCCTAGGAGGACTTATGTGGCCAGGCTCCAGGGACACAGGCTCAGGGGGAGGAGGTAGGCGTCAATAGAAAACCCCCAGGGAGGGGGACTGCTGAGAAAGGATGGTGGCTGTCTACCTGCACTCAGAGAAGGCTTCAGGAGAAGATATGGGGTTTGGAAGGTCAGATCTGGGACCACTTCCCATTCCTACCATTTAGCACCTATGGAGACCGGGTGGGGAGGGGTTCTCCACATTTCAGAAAACAGTGATAAAAGTAGTGTCAACCTACATCCTCCAAAAATGTTTTTGGAAGATTAAATGGGCTTCCATGAGTAAAGCAATTGCCTGGGCCAGTGTGGGTAGCTGCTCTGCAACCGTAATGACAGCCAGATCATCCTTGAAGGGCTTCAATAGGGTGCTACCAGCACAGGGTGGAGCAGGAGCTCCAGGACTCCACAGAAGCTGAGGCTTCTTTTGGAATAGCCCGAAGCCAGACAGGTCCCCAGACTGGATCATGCATGTGTTTAAGAGGCACTGAGCACCAAGCACCGACTCTGGCTGCTTCTACAGTGCCCTGGGCCAGAGGTGCTGGACATCCTTGGAGGACCACTGTGACTCTACCAAGACGATCATCAAGACCTATTGCACAGAGCATGGAAGAGGGCTGGGCCTGCAGGTGAAGGGGCCTGCTTCCCAGCAACCGACCCCAGCTCCATCAGTCAACTCACCCACCACTCATTCAAGCACGCAGGGAGGAGTGTGAAATGCAATGGATGCTTCATTGGTGTTCCCTCCCGGCCCTTGCTGGTTTTTCTGGAACTCTCTGTCTACACCCTGCCTTAAAATATGACTTAGACAATTATTTCACATAATGCACCTCAAGCAAAAGTGAGCCCTACTCCATCCAGTGTATCTTCTACGAAAAACAGTAGCCCTTTATTTTAACTCACAAGCATCTTAGTTCAGGAAAATTCAGCAGCATAAAAACAAACCAAGGACCACGGAGAGGACTTGAATCTTGTGATTATACAGCTTTGTGTTCCGCATTCCCCCCTGAGGTTTCCAATTCGCCAAGAATCTTGGAGATTCTACCACAATTCTGGGCTTCCTTGGGAGATCTGTATTCAACCTCTTGAAGCCTCTCTCCCAGAAGCCCTCAGGCCCCTCCCCAGGGTGACCAAAGCTGGAGGTCCTGGAGCTGAAGGGACTTAGTGGGGCCACCCCAGATAGTCTGCCCTTCTCCTAGGGAAATGCCACCTCCCATGGGGAATGAAGACTCCTGAGGACAAGAACCGGCTCAAGGCATTCAGTGGTGACTCAAGTCAGAACCTGCCTGTCATTGCATCTGCCAGGACCTGAGCACCAGGCCTGCTTCTCTCATCTCAGGCTCCTCCTGCGCTGAGGAGCCACCTCTGACCAGAGGAGATGGCCTAGGGAGACCCTCGGCCTGCTGTTGTCCCCACCTGCATTCCTGACCCAGGCAGTCAGGTCTGGGATCCGCATATGTTGTGTTGCTTAATCTTCTAAGCGGCCTGCTATTTGCCCAGTTTTACAGAACAGATGACAAAATCTTGGGTCTCCAGGTTCAGTTTCCATGGAAATCAATTCTCCAGCCACTACCTACACTGTGCATGGTGCATGGAGATTCTGCAACCTAGAGCTAACTGATCTTTGCAAAAGCTGAATTTACATGGAAGAAAAATTTCTACGTATATTGTAAAGTGAGAAATGAAAAGCAAACCTGGACTTCGTGGGGCCACCAAAATGGTCCAAAACAGAACCCGACGAAGCAGGAACTTCAGGTTGCTGTCAAGAGGGAGAAGTTTCTCATTTTGACTTTAAAATCTGGTCTCAGGTTTGTCCAGTCCTAGGGCCAACACCCAGATGCCAAACCTTGGAAAAACAAGGAGATGAGACCAGGCATCTGTTGGCAGAATCTAAGGCAGCCCAGCCCCTAGGACCCCCCGCCCCTCGCATACGCATACCTCCTCCTGGATGTCAATCAAATGCCAGTCCAGGGACTGCTGGGAAGAGATTCTGCAGATTCAACAGAGATCTCATCCCAGCTGACCACAGACCTGTCATCTGGGGGGCCTGACCTGATGACATGAGCTGATCGAAAGCAGAGAGAAATCTCAGAAGAGGCAGCCAGAGAGACACACCACTGGCCAAAGTGGTCCAATGCGGTCACAGGGATCCTGCCACAGTACAGATTTGAAAGAAAAGGAATTGGAGAGAGTGGGGAACGGCATGTGTATTTGTGCACACATGTGCATGTATGTTTCTTAAGGAAGTCAGAGAGGGCCTCTCTGGTGTGGTTCCATTTATTTTCCAAGTGGGTTTATTATTGTACTGTGTTTTTCATTGAAAGCATCATTGCCTAAGACACATCAAATTCAGTTGCTCTAGTCTGATGGTGGCTTAAGGGGCTGAAACCTCATTTTACCAGGTCATGGCTGGAAGCCTCACTCCTCCATCTGAGAGGCTGAGCTGGGCTCACTGTGCCCATGGATTCTTCCTTGCCTGATGTGACTGTCATTCCCATGGCCCCCCTCAGCCCTCCCTCTCAGGGCAGGATGCTAGGAACCATGGTCAATGCAGACCCTGAAGTTGGGCAAGAAGGGAGCTTTAAGAACAAAGTACTATGTGACCGGAGGCCTCTTCCTGCATGCTGGGTAACTGCACAGGTTGTTCAACCTCTCTGGACCTCAGCAGCTTCTGAGATGAGGAAGTCAGAATAAAGCTACACACCCCACAGAGGGAAAAGATAGAAACGACATAAGATCCCATGTGGGGCAGCGCTGATTAGGAGCTCAGGAAATGGTGCTTGAGATCACGATCCTTGGGGGACTGGGACATTCGCTTTCAATTTAGAACAGGTTTTCAATAAAGTGTGCTCAATAAGGGGCTACTACAGGTAGTAGACTATATATTGCAGGTTATTGGCTATTTAGCTCAAAAGATCCATTCCTATTTTAATAATAATAATAAAGGGTTTAAAAATAATTCCAAGGGAAAACTTGTTCAGGGATGCACAGAAGGAATCACAAGCCTTATGTCCATCTCCAAGAATGTATTTTCTTTTGCTAAATATTAGCTACCCATCCCCCATCTGTTTGTCCATGTCTGTCCGTCTTGTGTCTCTGCCTGTCTATGTATCAATCTCTATAAAGTCCTAGGATTGCATTTTAAGAAAAGCATGCTGACTGTGAAAACATTAAATTAATAGCATGTTAATTAATAGAATAGAATAAATTAATAAAATGTTTATTCCCCATGCAAAACCATTCTAAGACTGTGGTGTGTGTGTGTGTGTGTGTGTGTGTGTCTGTGAATCACAACTCTAGAGAAACACCAAATTCCATCACATTTCTACAGAAATCTTTTCTTTTTTTCAAAAGTAGGCACAACCCCCCAAATCCAGTCTCTCTTCCCTACAGGCAGTTCCTCCTGACCCGGAAGGAAAGAGCAATAAGCGTCAGGCCTCTGACATTCTTCAACTAGTTAATGTATTTTTATTTGTGTGTGTGTGTGTGTGTGTGTGTGTGTGTGTGTGTGTGTGTGAGATAAATTTCTCCCAAATTTTGGAGCCTCTTGTTTTTTCTTTATTATTTTATGCAAATTTTGAAAACGTGTTATAACCAAACAGAACGGGAAGAAACCAGCCTACGGCCGCTTTTACTTTTATGTGGCATTTTGTAAAGCAATTTGCTCATTATTCACATTTTCTAAATTCTGTATGTACTTTCCTCTGCCAAAAAACAAAAAGAGACTCAAATGTCAGAATCTCATTTGGGGTGCCCCAAGAACTCAACATTTTATTAAAGGTTACTTGCATAAGCCTTTCCTCTATTAAAGTGCTATTTCGGTTTGTTAGAGATGTATAAATAATGTAAGTCAGCACAGGTTGAGTGGCTGGATACAGAGAGACAGGCAGAGACTGGAGGAAGTGCAGAGATAGGAGGGTCGGAAGGGAGGACAGGAGGAGGCAGAGGCCGGGCCATCCTCCAGAAGGGACCAGAGGAAGCATGCAGCAAGTGGTAGGGTGTCCCTGGAGGATGTGCTTTCTCAGATCCCCAGGCGATGCTGACCTCTGCCCAAAGGAAATGGAAGCTGGACTTGAGACAGCATCCTCAGGCCCCATAGCAGCGCAGAGAGTCCCTCCCCGCACACTCCTGAAGAAAAGTCCACCAACAACATGGGAAGGCCCCTCCAGTCCCTGCCCACATACTGGGAGGCGTCCACACAGCTGAGGAGCACACGCCAGTGACATAGGATGCACATACGAGTCGGTCACTCGCTTACAACATGGGTTTGTGTAGTAGTAGAGTCAACTTGCTTTTTTGTTAGAAAGGTGGCGATAAGAACTCTTAATGAGCTGCAGAAATAGATCTCACCTCCAAGAGCCTGCTAGGCAGCCAGAGTCTCAGCTTTTGGGGAGCATTATTTCCTCCTAGGGCATTTAGTCAATTTCCCAGCTCTCACAGGAAGCAGTGATGTTGGAAGGTAAGAGGCCAGCTCCCTGTCCCTCAGGAAGATGCTTCTCCCATGCACCCAGTGTTCTCTGGTGTCCTAAAGTCTATCTCCTCTTATCCCTTCCTGTGCATCCTGATCTTCAGGAGTCATTTCAAATCTCAGACCTAAGATCCTGATCATTCCTTTATTATTCAAAATGGCAAGCACCTTGAACTTGCCCTCCTGGTCTCTCAAAGAACTTCATGGATGCCTCCATCAGAGTGATGTCACAAAGGCTGATCACACATGCGATGTGTCCCCTCTGTGCAGGGAGATATTTAAGGATGGGGTAACGCCAGCTACCTCCAGGTTCCCAGTGCCTGCCCCTTACCAGCTATTTGTCAACACTTTTCTGTGAAATGGAGACACTGGACACTTGACCCCCAACGGACAATTGTGAGCAGGCATCAGAGGGGCTGCTCATGGCCTCTGGGTTGAAGCAGCTACCTCAACAGACCCCAGCAGAACAAGTAGCTGGAAATGTTACATGACTACAGACCACATACGCTCCGTAAATGCAAGCTGTCCTTACAGTAAATAAAGCCAAGCCTTAAGACCAGGTCTCTCTGCTTTAGCATGCCTAACTCCATACTTACTGTCACCTGACCCTTGACTTTCTTCTCCAAACAGCTGACCCTCTGTGCCTTGGAATATATATGGAACTGCACGTAGGCTAACTAGTCGGTAATGAGAATAGCCTGAGAAAGCCCAGCTTGAGGTCCGCAGAACTGAAACGTCTTGGATCACTGACTCACTGCTTGATCCAGGTCTTTCTTGGCCCTCACCTTGCCTCTTAGGTGACCGGCTACCCTCGCACTGTCAGCAGACCGACAGGAACACAAATGCTGCCCAGTTTAAGTCCCGAACCTCTCGTCTGGAACCCCAAAGGAACCTGCTCAGTGGTACTCACCTCTGCCTTCACTTCTCTTCAAACATTCTCTACAACCCTCTTTTCACACAGGACTTTGCACTCAGCAAGCCAGAGGAGACTGAAAAATATTCCCCAGCGGCTTCCTCTTGGCCCTGAACAAGCAGCAGGCTCTGACCTCATCTGATGTGACGAGCTGGAATCAGTTTCGGGTGAGAGGTGCGAAGCTGCTGTCTTCCACTTGCTCATTCAGGTATACAGTACCTGTGCTTGGCAGGCAGCCAGTGCCTCCTCTCTGCCACCTTCATGGAAGAGGGCGATAAGCTAAAATCTAGCTCAAATCCCACCCACCTGTCAGGTGATGCCCAGTCAGGGTTCAGGATCAGCAAGGTGGAAGCCCTCAACTCAGTTTCACAAAACTGCAGCAGGAAGGGTGGGGACAGGACGCAGAGACTGGCTGACCAGCAGGACCATCCTTCCAGGGCCACATCTACACTTGAATGCCTGCCTCAGACTCTGCACTGTGGCCCTAAAGGAGAAGCCATAAACCTGGAGACTAGTCAGAGAGTGTCCTGCCAGCTGGTGGCTTCTGAGGATAACATAAAGAGAGGACTCTACTTACCAGGCTGTGGGATAGGAAATTCTACCACCCAAATGTCCCCAAGTCCTTTCTATTCCCAGGAATAAGAATTCTGGCAATGTCAGGATTTGGCAGAAGGAATACTTTAAATTACAACAAATATATCTGCAACTGAAATGTGTTTTTTAATAAAAGACAATTCATAGCTAAATACAAACCTCTAGCACACTTTAATTCAGATATGCGCTGAAGAATATTATTATAGAGTAGAATCTTTCATATTTCCCAGCAGAGGCCAAAATGAGAGCAAAAAGGAAGTTGACCAACGCTTTCCTTGGCATTTCCTTCGGAGGCCTTGCCTGCAGCTCCAAGATGACTTCTAACAGGTGGGACACAGGATTCATAGGACAGAGAAGCTATTTTGTATGAAACTGGAAGGGTGGGAACATGACATTATTTGGTCAGAGCCACAGAGCTACCCCTACAATGCAGAGTGAGCCATAATGTGAGCTACAGACTAGTGAACAACAGTCATCAGTACTAGGTCATCAATTACAATAAAGTGCAACCTGAAGCATGATTTGATGATAGGGGAAACTGTGGGGGGTGATGCTTGGGACCTCTCGCATTCTGCTCAATTATTCTATAAACCTAAAACTGCACTATCACCAAATAAAGTTTATGAATTAAAATATTTTACAAGACAAAAAAATGTCAAAATGAGGATTTGTTTCAAAAAGAGCCATGTCCTACTTCCTGTGGGTCTCTGCAGCCCCTCAACCCAGCTGGTACAGTGGCTGTGCTGGCGGTACCCCACCCTATCACTAGGTAGTCTTTCTTTTCCAGCCCCTAGCCCACAGCACATTTCTGCCCTCCGGGGAGCAGTCCACTCCAAACTTTCTGTTTGGCACATTTGAGCATCAGTGGCTTGGGCTCATTCATTAGTGTCGGGGGTTTGAAGCTGCATGTGAGCCTGGCTACCAGGGTGAATCTTCCCCAAGCCTCACCACCTTAGAAGGAGCACCGATGACCTCACTCAACCTGTGTAGATGGTGAACTTGGAATGCTCAGTGAGAAATCTGATAATTCCCTTTCCACTGGCCAGTCTGAGAGATCTACAAAACTCGGTTCAAGGGTCATCTCTGCAGGAAGTTTCCTTTGCCCACAAGAGGCTGACCTGGGGCCAGCTGTCCCTCTGCAGGACAGCTCTTTAAGCACATCTCCAGTTCTCCTCTGATGGCTAAATGCCATGGGGATCCTCCACAGACCAGCAACCAGCCTTGTCCAATGTGTCTCTGACTGTCCCCATCTCTCCTCTTCCGCAATCCCAGCAAATGAGGAGAGGGACAGGGCTGGGTGGGAGAGTCCATTCTGGGAAGGACCCAGATGAAGGTGTGCTCTGCAGGGTTGCACTCCAAAACCGCAGGGGCAGGGAGCTCCTGCTATCAGAGGAAGCGCCCCTGATGCCCCTCACTCCCTCTCTCCCTGCTCAAGACCTGCGACGATCTTTTGGTGTGCCAATGCCAGCTTGGCCAAGGACAGTCCCCAGTCACTCCACTGATGCCTATTTGTTAATAGATGTAGTTAAAGTCCTCCTCAGATGATCACCAGAAACATAATCTTTGACATCAGGTGCGTCTGACTCAGTTGAGAGGCCCCAGGAGCACAGCTAAAGGGTTCCTGATAAAGAGGTGACCCTGCTTTGAATGGTGGCTGCAGTCTACCCTCCATGACAGCCCCTCTGAAGGATTTTGGACCTGCCTAGACAGACACCCATAACCACAGAGGCCAACTCCTTTAATACAAGTCTCCCGGTAGGGCTGCTCCTGTCTTGGCTCACACAAGAGCTAAAGCTCACAAGTGTCACCGAAATTCCACCACGGGACACCCAGCTGGATGAGACAACAAAGAGACTCAACACTCATTTATCATTTTATAAAGCCCAGGCATTTCATATATGATAAGCATTGATTTTTTTTTTTTTTTAGAGAGAGAGAGAAAGAGAAGAGAAGAGAGAATCAATTTTATTTAGTTTTCATGGGGCTTTTGTTGCTCTGACACTTTGTTGTGTATGTGGTGCTGGGGTTTGAACCCACATCCTCATGTGTGCCAGGCAAGCACTGTAACTGCTGAGCCACCACTCCAGCCCCAATAAACATTGATCTTAAGCTTCCCAATAGCCCCTTGTCCTGCTTCTCCAGGCAGGGGAAAGGGAAGACTCCCAAGTGACTTGCCCTTGTCCACAGTTAAGAGCACATGTCTCTGGGAGGGCAAAACTCAAATTCCCTGCCTTGTGGGGTCTGGGCAAAGCGACAGGGATGCTGAAACGGAACGGGGGATATTATGGGAGCATATGACACATGCCCTTGGGTAAGATGTCAAAGACTGGCCAGAGAGGTGACATTGGCTAATTCTGAACATGCAGCAAGAGGTGTCAGAAGGGGACAGGGCATCACTCATGCTGCAGGGTGAGCTGTATGATATTGCCAATCCCATGAAGAACAGCCCTGAAACCTGCCAGGACCTGCAGCCCCCTCACACTCCGCTATCCAGTGCCAGAAAGAACGCGGCTCGCTTCCAAAAGATGAGCTCTTGTATTTGGTTTCAAGGCTTGAGAACTGCTGAGGCTCACTTCCCAGAACCTGGAAGGTGAACTTGGAGAAGCTGCTCAGAGTCAGGGGCTGCACAGGTGGACAGGTGGGGGTCTGCCTCCAGGAGCTTGCAGCTTAGGGTGGAGGCTGACGAATTAGAGGCTGGCTGGGTGGCGGGGAGATGGCCCCAGCCTTGCTCCGCTCCACCAACAGCTCTCCATGCTCAGGGATGGGACGTCCCCTGGGATGAAAGGGGGAACCTCAGAAGGATGGCAGAGAGGTGCTTGGACGGAGCAGACCCTGCCCTGAGACAGAGCTGCTTCCTCAAAAAACTTCACTTCCCTACAGCTGTCAGTTAGGATCAGGAGCCAACGTTCAGCCGCAGAGAGCCACCCAGGCAGCAGGACCCACGGGGATGACCCCGTGTGGGTGACTGAAATTCCCACATGACAGCTTCTTCATTGTCAAGTTGGGAGTAATGCCGGATTTTTCAATTTCTCAAGGCTGTGCTGAAGATTAAATCTTCAGGTACGAGAAAGAGTGCCTTCCAAACCATCCACGTGCCACCTGGACACGGAGCCGTCAGAGAAGAGGTGGACTTGGAGGACCAATGTCCTGGCCAGATCAAGGGGGTCTTGAGATGGGGATGGAGAAGGGGCAGGCCCTCAGGAACTAGGGGCCAAACTGCTCCTAAACCTCTGCAGAAAAACACTGCTATTTCCTTGATTGAGATGATACACTATCAGTCTGCACCAGAGGTTCCCTGCACTGGATGGACAAAAGAAAAATACCAGTATGTTCTACGTGGCCTTGGAGACCTGTGCCATCTCCTCCACAACTTCACACAGAGCCCACAGCCCCACACTAATGCATACACACACCCCCTCACATGCATCCATGCACACAGACACACACACCTCTACACACTCATGCATGCACACCGACACACATGCACACCCCACACATATGCATGCACACACACCCCTACCCGCTCATGCATGCACATACACACCTACACACTCCTACATGCACACACACACCCCTACCCACTTATGCATGCACACACACCCCTACCCACTCATGCATGCACACACACCCCTACACACTCATACATGCACACACACCCCTACACACTCATGCATGCACACACACTCCTACACACTCCTACATGCACGCACACACCCCTACCCACTCATACATGCACACACACTCCTACACACTCATGCATGCGCACACACCTACACACTCATGCATGCACACAGACACACACACCCCTACACACCCATACATGCACAAGACACATGCACACACATGCACACACATACACACTCAAACATGTGCAAGACACATGCATGTGTGCACACACAGACACATATGCACACACCTACACACTCATGCATGCACACTGACATACACATGTATGCATGCACGTGCACACACACACACACACAAATCACCAGTCTCCTCGATTCTAGGACATCACTACATCTAAGAAACACCATTAATTTAAGGATGGGTCAGTGGTTTGGGAGGGAGTAGATTCTACTTTAAATATACAAATAATTGACCCTTATTTCAAGAGTCAGCTCTTTCAGAAATCAGGTCAGTGGTTCTCAACTTTAGTGACTTAAAGTTAAAAGAAAGTGTGTGAAATGAGAGAAGAGACATGATAATTTGAGGTGGTGGGAGGATAATTTGATGAGAAATTATCCTATGAAGGAGGAGGGAAAGTAGAGTTATTTTTCTTCTCCCCCTTACAAACGTGACTCTTCCTTGCAGGGTTGAGGTGTGCACAGGATGTGCACATCTGTGGTAAATGGCCACCGCAGTGGGGCAAATTTGCAGGTCCATGCCTTCAGGGTTCCCGTTTCTCCTCCTGTGGCAGGGCAGCTGTAGTCTACCCACGTATCAAGGTTCCTGAACATAACACACCGTGATTCATGCTGTCCTCGTGGTACACATTCCATCCTCCCACCTGCTCCGTGTAGGAACCCCACCAGTCCTCCGTGCTCTGAAGCTGTGCACCTTCTCTTCCATCCTGGCTGTCAAACCAAGCTGAAGATGCAGGGCACCAATGGCCTCACCCAGAAGACAGGCCCAGAGAGAGAGGTGAGCGGAGTGGAGGAGGCAGGAGGGGGCGGGAGGGATGTGGGCACTTCTACAGGAGGCAGGGACACCTTTCCCTCCCACCATGGAGGTGGCCAGACCTGCAGCCAGCAAGCAGCCCTGCCCCGAGGCCTTATTCACCTGGCCTTCCAGCCGCAGGTAGGCAACTCCCCTTCCAGAAGACTCAGGCTCTGCCCTGCTCTCCTGGACAGGGAGATCAGACCCTGAGCCATGCCCCTGAGCTCAGACAAGTCGGGGCTTACATCCAGATGATGTGGAACACATCAATGTGTTCAATGTGAGTAGCCCTTTTTGCAACGAGGAAAGGGGGTGCTGCCTCAGTCAGCTCCTCCTCCACTCCAAAATCAAGGCAACATGGTACTTTTAGTTCTGGCCATCCCCTTTGCATTTCTCTCTGGAGTCCTTTCCAGGGTGATTCCTTTTCTCCAGGGAACACTGTGGTCCCACTCTGTCCCACCCCAGCAGCGAACCCTCCTGACTTAGCTGCCACCTCCTGGCTGTCTCCACCATAGCTCCTGGGGTGAGAGCTAGGATGTCCCCAGCCTCCACTGCCCTCACCACCTGGACAGCTGTGGGCAACACGTCCTCCTAGCCCCCTCACAGCTGAATTAAGAACTCTGTTTTCCACCAGCTTCCAGGGACTGCCAATCAAACATCCCCAGACCACATCCCCAGGTGCTTTCCTAAATGCAGAGGGAGGGACTGTGGGGGGTGGCAGGTTCCAGTTCCTGCATCCCTCTGGGGTGGGGAGGAGGCTTCCATGAACAGATGTGTAATGATTGGCTGCGGTAAGTTGCTGGGTGGGCAGCTTAAGAAATGAGTGGGTAAATAAATGAAATTAGTACTAATGGACTCATTCACTCACTCACCCACCCTCCCACCCATCCACTTCATTAATAATTGAGCTATATACCAAAGGGCTATAAAAAGTATTGGGCACACTATAAATGGCAGGTATTTTTTTTTAACCCTCATGGACTAAATTCAGCAGTTTGCTTCTCAAATGCAGGAGGTAGAATCATTTTTCTAAAATTCTCCCTGGAAAGCTTTGGCATATTACCGCATGGAGACACTTTTGAGACCCCTACAGTCTCCAGGCCATTTGCAATGTGCAGTTGCTGTGGGCGCCAGTCCTCTGCCTCTACCACCTGGGGTGCACTTCTGGGTGCCTGGGAGGCCCCTCTGTGCCCCACTTCTAGGCTTCTTCCTGCCTTCCATACAGTGAGCATTTAGCTGGTCCCCTGGGCCAGCATAAGGATGGCTTAAATATGGGTACTGAGTTGTCAGGCTTATAAGATGGTCCTGTAGGACCCCCATCCCTAGTGTACATGCCCTGGATAAGGTCCTTCTCTTGGATGGGCAGGACTTGTGAATAGGATGGGTTAGATCTCCTATGGGTATTTTCCCTTGAGTGACAGAGGGGATTTTGCAAATGCAGTTAGGGTTCCAGTTGACCTGGAGTTTATCAAAAGGAAAGCTACCTTAAGTGGGCCTAGTCCAATGCAATAAGCTCTTACAAGAGCTAGGGGTGTAGCTCAGCGTTAGAACACTTGGATAGTATGTGTGAGGCTAAAGGTTGGATCCCAGCACCATCAAAAAAATTAAGCAAGTTGGGGTGGGGGTACACGTTGCTGTGCAATAGAGCAGGAGGAGTGGCCGCAAATGGGCCTCGGTGTCCTGGAGTTGGAAAGGACTCTGGTTGGCAACGAGCAGGTGAGCAGGGCCTCAGTCCTACAACCAACCACCAGGAACTGGATTCTGCCAACAGCCAAGGAGCAGGGAAAGGGCCCTGGGTGCGGGATGGGGTACAGCCCTGCTTGACACCTTGACTGCTGCTTTAGGGCACTGGTGGGGAGCACGGTGCAGCGCCTCTGACCTGCTGAATGCAGCCTGATGCCCACCAGCAACCGGATCACTTGGAATCCTTTCCCTGGCCCTTTACTAGACAGAGGTCTATTTCAGGAATGTTATATATAAAACAAATTTTTGCTAATCAAGTCATATTTTTAGAGTGCTAGGGTCACTGTTTATTTACGGAATCTTACTTTAAAGTGAAAACTCAGTTAAAAAAAATCTTGATACCACCACTGATTTGAAAAGGACATAAGGGAGGTTAAAACAGAGAACACGAGCTAAAAAAAATTTCAAAAAGGGAAAGTTTTATTGATTGGGAAAGAGGAGAAAGGAAGGCCAAGAGTCTGGGAGAAGATAAATCTTGAGCTTCCTGAAAACCAGGACGAAAGGGAGAGAGGCTACTTGTAGCTGCTGCCACCCGAGGGACAGAAGCAAACCTGTCCACCTGGAGACACAGTCCACCCTTGGGCTGCACCGGGAGAGGCCAGCAGGCAAATTCCACGGGAAAATGCCTGGCACACCGTGAGTGCCCCGTGATTGCCAGTTACCAGCAGCAGCAGCACCGTTTTCTTTTCCTGTCGGTCCTTAAAAAGACAGCTGGGAGGGTAAAGCAGACTGCCTTTCACGGGAGCGCTGCAGAGATTGAGTCCTATTTTTCCAACAAGAATTTGGGATACAATGAGTTCCCCAAATGCCAAGGTCATGTCATTCCATGGTAATTCAGGAGAGATATTTTTGGAGCCCGCTTAGCTAATTCATAGATAGTGTGACAGATGGCAAAATGGAACTTTTTTTGCCTCGGTGTCAAGGTTTCAGCCAGGCCCTCGTACAACAGCTACCACCTGCCCCTACTTTCCAAAGAGGCACAGGCCAGAGCACCTCAGATCTCACTGCGTACAAAATACCTGGACAGCTGGTTCCGGCAGCTTCTGGCTCCCTGGGTCTGAGATGTGCCTGAGAAGCTTCATTTCTCCAACACTGCAGGTCGTGCTGATGGACATGGGGTGGTCGCTTCCAAGAGCACGTGCTGGGACCACCACCCAGAGCTGGCAGCAAATCCAATCCTGAGACCCAAGCCCACCAGCTACTATAAACCGGTATAAAAATTTCCTTTGAGAAGGCGACAATGAGAGGCAGTACTTTTAAAGAGAAATTTCCTGGCTTCTTGTGAATTCTGTGTCCTCAGGAGGAGATGAAGAGGGCTTCACCCACTGTCACCTCAGACCTAGGGAGAAGAGTTTTTCGAGATCACAAGTAAGAGAGCATCTGTGTTCCCAGACCCTGGGTACACAGCATGATGAGGGCCCCAGAGAGGAACTGGACAAAGCTGCAGCGTACACACAAGGTCACCGTGGTCCCCCAGCAGAGTGGTGCAGCAGGCTGGATTCCCAGTGCGGATGATGGGGATGGAGGAGACAGGAATGTGGGACTAGCAACGCCAGTGGGGTTTCTGCCAGCTGGGGAGGCTGAAAGTGGCAGCTGAGAGGAAGTTACTTTTATAAGGATAAATGACACAGTGCTTAATAAAATACTAGTTTGGAAAAAAAGAGAGAGAGGCGGGGAGAGGACAGCCTTGGAGAGGGACTGATCAACTGCAAATGCAGAGGGGGATGGTGGTATCCTAGCTCCCAGGAGCCTGTGAAAGGCCCACGGAGGAGGCAGCACCTCTGAATAATTGCCCTGGATAGAGAAAAGCCATTACCTTCTTTATCATCATCAGGGCCACACTCGAGGTGACCTCCTGCCCCAGCTCTCTTTCTCTCCATGTTCCCACCTGTGGGAGCCAGAGAAAACCCAGGGGCTGGGCACGCTGCCTGCTACAATAAGATCATTTCTAGAACTCACAATGACTGTGGGACTTCGGCTTTTCTAAGCACATGCAAGCGGTGCACTGCAGAGGTTGCTGGAGGGGTGGAGCACTAGCTCCTCAGGGTGCCTGGAAACCGGCAACTGGGAGATGAAGATGCAGCGGGCGGCTGTGAGCCTCAGGCATCTTCTGTTCCATGAACTGCTTATCCCACCTGCCTTTGAGCACCAGTGCAGGGCCAGCTGGGCTTTGTGGGTCTTAGATGCCAGGAGTTTGGGGGACCTGCAGAGGGCTCCCCCGTGGTCCCCTGGGGCTAGGAGTGCAAGTGGAGCTCAGGTCTGCCAGTGGCTCCTGCTGACTCCAGAAGCTCTGTCATGTTGCTTCCCCAACATGACAGAGCTTCAGAATCACTAAGATAATGACTGCAAATGCAAACTCCATGGCTGCGGCCCCAGGAAATTCTAATTCAGCAAATCTGCATGAGCCTCAGAAACCTGCCTTTTATCCCCCCCTTCCAGATGATTCTGACTCAGGAGATCCACAAAGCACGACCTTTTGAGGAAAGGATGCTCAGGAAAGCGATTTAAAACGGGAGGAAGAAAGTGGGCATTTTGCCTGCAAAGGAGTACCAGGGCAGCTCCAACCAGGGCTCAATGAGGTTTCTAGATATATTTTAGGCACGGAACAAAAATCTTCTTGCAAATGTCACTGGCCACCTGAGCTATCTGAAAATAAAAGAAGGGTGCACATTTGTGCATTCCACATCGAATTTTCAGCTTAAGCATTGGTAGTGCAAATGGATAGAGACCCTGAAAGCTCACAAAACAGGTGAGCTGGCAGTGCCCCTATAGGGACTGATGCAAGAGAGAGGAGAGCATGGCCAGCTCCCCTCTGCCCCAGGACAGCAGGAAAGGACGGCCGCTGTCCTGCAGCATACCTGGGGCCACTTGCAGTATCTATGGAGAGAGACCCCAACTGCAATGCAGGGCTCTGCTGTGCTTCTGATTGGCCTCTTGCATGAAGAGCAAAGTAACCTTGACCTGACCTCAACCTTGACCTCCCCATCCCGATCTTGCAGCCCAGCAGCTTGGTGGCCTTCCCTCCTGCCTGCCACCTCCCAGTACACACTAGGTGCTCAAAAAATGCTTGTTTCATAGCTAAATGGATGAGAGGGTGAGCTACCAACTAAGTGAATGAATGACCGAGTTAGCGACTGAGTGAACAACTTACTTCTCTGTTTCCAAGTTTCCTATCTTCAACTCCTTCTCTCCACGGAGCCAGCCAGAGTGCTCTTGCCATACCATAATGACATCACGTTCCCTTCCCACCCAATACTCTGGTGTGGCTCCCACTGGATCATGTGCAAATACAGGAGGACCACATGCAAACTTGCCCAGGTATGCCAGGGTTCCCACAACCTGGCTCCTGCCTATACTTGAGATACCCATCTATGGACAGTTATGTAAAAACAACCCACTCTCAGTGTTCTGCAAAGCCTCCTTCATCTAGGTTATGCCAGGACACCTACTGAATGTCTCTTTAATTACCACCTCCTCCAGGAAGCCTTCCCTGGCTGCCTCAGGCTGGATTAAATAGCTGTCAATCAGCAGCTATTTACTAAATCCCTACCCAGGGTTGGTGACCCCTTCCTTTAAGTTTCAAGAACATCCTAGACAGATGTCCATTCACCTCTGTTGCCCCATGCCTCACATGAGCCCTGGAACATGGTAAGAACAAAACAATTATGGCGTGAATTCATAAACTGAACCTATAATTCCTTAGAGATGAGTGTGCCCCATGGTTAAAACATTATCAGACGTTGCCAAGGACACCGCACGATGGAAAATACCCACTTTCTTCCCGAGCAGAACAAAGCTTTTGCCCCATATGGCACCGGCAGCAGATTCACCGCCTCCATTTGCAGAAGCTGAGGTTTCCGTCTCCTCCAAGAAGCAGGGCTTCCTCAGCATGTCTGTGTCACGCTGTCTGCAGGAGCACGTGACTGGGGAATCCCATCTGTTCTCATGCGCACGCCCACCCGTGACAAATGAATTCATCTGCAGGGCTTGCCAGAAGCAGCATCAGGAGAGGAGACTGCAATGAATTATTCATCCAGAGGAGAGGCTGGCCCTGCCCTCGGAGTGGGCACCCCTCAACTGCAGGCCCGGAGCCACTGCACAAAATAATAATTAACAACAGGGGCACAGGCCACGCATTGCGAGCCTGCCTCATGCCCTGCTCGGGGCTTAACCTGGACTGCACTATTTAATCTCATTTTCACAAACAGCTCCTGGGACAGAAGGAATCGTCCTCTGCATTTACAGATATGGATCGGCACTGCAGGAGAGGTGCTCACCAGCCCTGGTCCCCCAGGCTTCTCTGCTCTCCACGAGGTGTGCTTTCCCCTGCACAGCACCAGGAGAAAGGAAAGCCCGGGGATTCCCTAGGGCAAAGCTGTGCTGTGCTGGGCCTCCCATCCCCCGCTGGAGTCAGCATTCAGAGCAGCAGGCAGGCAGGCCAGGCAGCTCTCAGAGAGCCTCCCAGCCCCAGCCATGTCAAATGCAGCTGCTATTCCCAGCAGATTCTCTACCAGAAAAGCCTTGTCGCATTTGATATGGCTGGATCAATGATTTTGGAGGGCGTGCAAAAGGAGCAAAAGGAAGGGGCGGCATGGAGCTGGAGAGGAAGAGGAAGCAGAGGGTTTCCTGGAGCTAAATCCCCGATGCCCAACGCCATGCACTGGTCCCCAGAAGGAGGAAGGGACAACTAAGGTGGCGTGAAGCAAACATCTGTCCAGGGCACAGACAGACATGGTACTTGTTGGGAATGTGTGACCCTCGTCTCTCCACCAAGCATTTGGTGTCACCTATAAGACGACAAAGCAGAAACAGGCAAACAGGACACCAGAGAAGACTGAGCAGTACATCTGCAGAAGTAGGGATGCAGAGTGGGCAGGCAGGGCTCCAAGCCCCAAACCACCCTGGGGACATGCTCTAGTCAGCTGAGTTAAAGGCTCTGCACTGCGGAGTCACCATGTCACTCTGCTGTTCTCTAACTGGACCAAGTCACTAGACCAGAGCAAAGGAAATTAAAGGCCACCAAAACTAGAATCCCTGCAGAAGTCTGTGGGCAGTGCCCTCTTCCCCAATCCTCAGTTCCTCCTTCCCTGGTACTGCAGACCTCTACCCTCTGCCTCCCTCCTGCCTTCATCTGCACCCGGCCCTGCAGCCTGAGCATGCTCAGTTCTGCTTTTCAGCCTGATGTCTTTGCCACACATTTGGGAGTGCCCTTCTGCAGGGGCCCCGTCTCGCCTAAGATTGATTCTCAGGGCCTGGCCCCTGCTGCTGCAGTGACAGGCAACCTCAGACTTGGGTCTCAGGGCTGGGGTGTGGGTCAGCTGCTGCCCACCATGCTTGAGGCCTTGGGTTGGGTCTCCGGCACAAGAAGGAAGGAAGGAAGGAAGGAAGGAAGAAGGGAGAGAGGGAGGGAGGAAGGGAGAGAGGGAGGGAGGAAGGGAGAGAGAGAGGGAGGAAGGAAGGAAGGAGGGAGGAAGGAAGGAAGGGAGGAAGGAAGAAGGAAGGGAGGAAGGAGGGAGGGAGGAAGGAGGGAGGGAGGAAGGAGGAAGGGAGGAAGGGAGGGAGGAGGAGGTGGATCGGGGAGGGAGAGGAAAGGAAAGGAAGTGAGGGAAAATAAGAAGGAATGCAAGGGAGAGGGAAGGAGTGAGGATGGGGGATGGGAGGAAGGAAGAGGGAAGAAAATGACTCAGCAGTGACAGTGCACAGGGACCTGGCTGCAGGGTCACATGGGATTGTTTTAAAGTAGGGCAGACCAGACCCTTCCAGCTCTGGTGCTGTCCACCGTCTGGATGGTTCCACTGGCCACCCAGGAGGGAGGAACACCATGCATTCTCAATGGGTGCAAATAATATCTTACGATGATCTGTGACCCTTCCAAGGGCCACATACCCATCCAGCACTCTGTGTGTGACAGTTTCACGGGCAAAAGAAGGACCAGTCTAGAAAGGCTCATTGGAGTGAAGACCATGAGCAAAACTCGAGAAACACTGGTCTGGACTATTCCCCCACACCAGGGTCCATCTGGCAGCCCCTGCCCAGCGCTGTCCTCAGATGGGGAGCCACAGGCTCAGTGATGTCATATGATCCACTCCAGCGCACAGTGATGGAGCTAGGGCTCAGTTCTACTGCAAGACACTTTCCACTTCATGAGAAGAGATGTTTGTCTTGAGCACTCCCACTTATTGCTCATTTATTTGTTTTTAATTCAATATTTCTAAGCATGAAAGGATTCTCCCTTTTGAAAAAACTATATCTATAAATTTTCATCACTACGATGGTATTTCTCTCAATCCATTTTACCTCCTCTTTAAATTTAAAACCAGATCTCCTCTTTGGAATTCTAAAATTTGTCTTCTTGGAATTACAAACCTACTAGTGTTAATAATTCATGAATTTGTTCAAGAGATGCAGACATTGAGCAGCTGGGGGCCCGAGGCACTGAGGTGGCAGAGAGGAATAATAGGTGCCACCTGCCCCTCCAGGGGTTCCCAGTCCAGAGGAGATGGTGCCCAGGGCTGGGTCCCTGCAGAAGAAGGGTGGGCTCAGAAAGCACAGGTGCAGAGAGGAAGACTGGGGCTGCGGTGAGTTCTGTAGGGAGAATCACCTCTGTGTTGGAATTTAAAAGCAGGGTAGGAGTTACACGGGTGAAGACAGGGAATCCGAGCAGAAGGGGTGACATGTGCAAGGGGGCCTGTGTGAGGGAGCTTGGAGGCGGAGGAGCTAACCGTCCCCAGGGAGAAACTTATGTCTTAGAAACCACACCACGCTTTGGTCCTCCTTCTCCTTGAAAAAGCTAGGCCGAGAAAATCCCATCCTGGTTCGACATGCCAGGACACACGAGGCCAGGCCCTGCATCCTCAGACGCAGAAATGGGGAGGAGTACAGGGAGATCAACAAGGAACCGGCAGCAGAACAGAGAGCTTTTACCACCTACCACCCTAGCTGGCTGCAGAGGGAGCAGGCTTCGGACTGTGCAGTAGGCTCCAGAGAGGAGCTGCAGCCATGTCCCGTTTTCCCAGTGGCCACCGCCCCTTTTCTGCTGTGTCTCCCACTGTCTGCACTGCCCTGGAGACCTGAGGCAGGGGAGCCCCTGATGAAATATACAAAATCAGTCTCCCGCAGGTGAAGTAGCACAGGCGTAGAACAGATTTGAAGAAACCAGAAAATAAATACCTAACACCCAAACAGTTATGAGAAACAGCAATAGTGACTTTTTTTTTTTTTTTTTTTTTTTTTTTTTACCAAGTCTGCATAGGATCTCTGTCCTAGTGGAAGCTCACACTCCATGTGGTTGGGGAAGGGATCTGACCCCTAAGCAACAAGGTGGTCTTGTAATTCAGACCTAGACTCATCCATCCATTCCAGGTACTCGCAGATTCATCCGTGAACAAAGCAGACTTGCTTCCCAGAGCAGGCCAAGCCGTACCTATGAGCACTCAGGTATGCACACTCACGATGGACAAGTGTCGACCTTGGAGCTGAGAGGACGCAGGCCAGAGGATCCACGAGTCAGCCTGAGGGCTGCCGAGGAGGAGCTGGAGGTCCAGGATGTGACCCAGCCAAGGGCATCAAGGCAGAATACTCCTGGTTTATGGATCTGGGACTAGTTTTCCACCTACCTCCTCCCTTGTCCTGTCCTCCAGAAACTTCCTGAAAGCACCAGAGCAGGGATAAGACAGCAAGCATCTCTGGCCTCTGTGGTTGGGAACAACTGGTGGATGCTGGGCTTTCTGTGGGTCAGCACATTATTACCCACACAGAGTGACCCACAGGAAAAGGAGGAGGAAACAATTACTTTGAGGCCTGGGGACAAGATAAATATAAGCTCAGATCGTGAGCTTTGGAAGAGGACTGGCATTAGCTGGCAGCCAGAGGAACGGATCCGTGACAGAGCCCAGGGACCAGCTCGGGCTTCTGCGTGGGTGTAATGAGGTGCTCAGGGGAGGCGGGGGTCGGAGGCAGAGCTCTGGCTCTGTGTCTAGAGGGCTTCAGGACTGGTGGGGCGCATACCCATAGGGTGACGTCCAGCACACACACAAATGCTGGCCAGGGAGGCAGCCTCCCTGAGAACACGCGGGTCTGGATGGCTCTCCCACAGGGGCGGTGGCACCCCCTGGAGAAGGAGGGAATTCTTCCCTCCCAGACTCCCACGGCCCGAGCCCAGTACTGTCATCTTCTCACGTTTAGGCTGAAACCTCAGATTACAGTGTGTCCCAATTTGTCCATTCACAGGTCAGCTACAGTTGAAGCAAGAGCCACTTAGTAAAATGCAAGGGCTGTGAATTATTCATGTCATGAGCATGGTGCTTCTAAGAGCATCATTTTCCTTTGTTTTACCACTGTGTTTCACCTATGCCAAAAGTCACTCAGTGGGTGCTGGTGCGGGTGGCTCGGTGTTTACAGCACTTGCCCAGCATTTGCAAGTACACAGGTTCAAACCCCAGCACCCACATACATAACTAAGTGTCAGAGCAACGAAAAAACTCGATAAAAATTGATTCTTTCCTCTCTCCTTCTCTCTCTCTCACTGTTCTTCTCTTAAAAAAAAAAAAAAAAAGTAACTCGGGAAGTCCCGTATCTGTGTCCTGGGACCAAACACAGCCTTCCTCAACATGGTGGCCTAGAAAGGCTGCCTGGCGCCACACCCACTTCCCACAGAAGCCCCCTGCGCCCTCAGTGCTCTCTGTGGATGGGAAAGGGGAGAGACAACACCACACAGCAACACCCACGCAGTTGTGGGGCACTGCACCAGCTTCCTGCCAACCCACAGAACAAATCGATGGTCGATATTATCATTCCATTTTAGAGACGAGAAAACAGGCACAAGAATCCGTAAGCAGCTTGCCGAGGCACAGGAAGGCCACTGCAGCAACAATGACTCAGAGGCCTTGTGGCTCAGGACCTGAATTCCTACAAAGATGTCACTCTCACTTCAGAGAAGCTGAGCTCCCAGTTTAAAAAATGTGCATCCTATCTCAGTCAGCTTTGGTGCTCTACAATCTGAATGTGGACCCCCAAAAGTCAAGCATTGGAAACTTCATCCCCAAATTCATATATTGACCGTATTTGGAGGTGGGGTCTTTGGAGCTAATTAGAATTAGATGAGGTCAAGAGTGTGGCTTTGTAAGGAGAGAGACATGAACTAGCAAACTTGCTCTGTCTCACCATGTGATGCCTTCTGTGTCATGTTATGATGCAAAAACAAGACTCTCACCGTGTTCTGAGACTAGACAAACCTCCATACTTTACAATTTACCCAGTGTTAGGTACTTTGTAATAGCAACAGAAAATGCACTAAGCAGGTTACTGTACCAAACTATAGATCAGGTAGCTTATAAACGACAGGAGTTTATTTCTTACAGTTCAGGAGGCTGAAGGTACAAAATCAGGGTGCCTGCATGGCTGGGTTTTGATGAGGGCCTTCTCCTGTGTTGCAGATAGCTATCTTCTCACCGCACCCACACATGGGGGAAACAGGGCTGGAGAGCTCTCTGGGGTCTCTTCTTACAGGAGAACTATTCCCATTCATGAGGGCTCCACCTTTGTGACCTGATCACCTCCCAAGGACCCTCCTACAGGACCACCCTGGGGTGAGGATTTCAACATATCAATTTTGAGGGGACACAAACATCCAGTCCATCACCAGTGCCCACTCAAAGTCACGAATATTTGTCTGGGGAAGTCCTGATGTGCCTAAGAGTACAGCAGTCACCACAGTGTCACCAAGACAGACGATGGAGGTCTGACAGTCTCTGGGCTGCCACAGCCAGATGGCCAGCCTGGCCATCTGTAGCGTCTCCATTCCCTGGAGCCAGAAGCATCGAGCACAGGACTGGATGTCTCCTTGTGGACTGGGCATGTGTGGGCTGTGTCCCTCCCCCAGATGACAAATGAAGCAGAGCCCAGCAGCACATACAGGGTCACTGTGGTCAGAACAGACTCAGGGACGGAAGATCCTCTGAGCAAGCACAGTGCTGGCTTAACTGCTTTTTGCCCCGGTGAATGAATAACTTGTAACAAATCTCAGTGTACTTGGGCTGCTGAGCACCCTCTTTCTGAGTGTTCAGGGTGTCTTGTGTCCGGCGAGTCTGAAATGATGCTGCCTGCTTCCCTGGGGGAGGCTTGGGAGCCTGGAAGCATAGAATGTCCCTGTGTTCCTGCGACTAGCACCACATCGGATCTGCTTCTGTTGTTTGGCCCTGGGCACACAGCAGGTGCCCAGATGAAGTTGGTTGGGCTGTCATGGAATACACTTAGACGTTACTCCTAAGGGTGAATGTGACCTTGGAAAGGCAAACTGGAAGGCAAGGCTGGTGTATTCCGCAGGGGGTGCCGAGCAGGGGTGGGGACTGGGAAAGGCTCGCACAGTCGTCACTCCATGCATGTGCAACCTTCCTGGTGAGCGGGTGGCTGTCACGCACACGTGTGCCCTGACTATCTGGAGCATTCCTGCATGTGAGTGGAGCACAGAGGCTCTCTGTGAAATGGCAGCCTGCCCTGGCTGCAGGACAGCTCCCAAGGGAATGAAATTCCCACAGTTTAGTCAAAAGCTGTGCAATAAGAAATCTCAGGAAACCAATGCTGGGGAAATGGGAAATGGTCTCCGATAACAGAAGGGCAGGTGAGCAAAGGAAAATGAGATAGGAGATGCAGAGTTTTGAATCTTCAGGAAGAGCGCAGAGAAGTGCAAACCCCGAGGAGCAGCAGCAGGAACAGCCACAGTGGCACTGCCCAGCGTTTGGGGCTTAGCCGGTGGCCAAGGGCAGGCGCAGCTGTGAAATGGACAAGGGGCCTCCTCTCTCCCTTGCTGAGCCTGTCTCCAGCTGCAGAGCGAGGCACGGACCTCAATAGGCAGAACAAGCTGGGACGCAGGAAGGGTGCTCCCAGGGCGTGAGCCACTGCACTAGGACAGACTTAGACCTCACGGCAGGGTCACAAGTGGGATTTATTGTTTAAGAGATGATGGGTGCATGTGGGCCCTGTTTCCCAAAGCAGTGTCAAGATGACCCATGCTCAACCCGCCCTGTGCTTCCTTCCCTTCTACCTCTCTGCGTCCTCCAATGGGATCATGAGGCCCGTGGCTCTGGGGTTGAAGCCGCAGCCCTTCCTACCCTGGGAGTCTCCACCAGGTGACAGGGCCGAGCATGAGCAAGGATGGGCACCCATCCCATCAGGAGCATTGCCAGGGCTGCCTTTCCCAGGGACATCATCGCTCCTGCAACCCCATGGCTTCGATCCGAGCCCCATAAGATTCCTGCCCGCTTCCTCCCCTGCACCTTCACATCTACCTCCAGAGTACATCTGGGAAGCTCTAACCCCCTTCACTGCCACCCTCAGCACCCCAGTCCAAGGCACCACCCGTCCCCCTGCACCCCTCCAATGGCCTTGACCTGATCCCCCATAGTGTCTGTTCTCAGCACAGCAGCGCAAAAACCTCACCCCGAATATAAGCTCCTCTATTGTGTGGAACTCTGAACTCTCTCTCCGCACACTCGACACCTACTCTCTCTCAACACCTGGCTGGCTCCTGCGGCTGCTACGGCACAGGCCGGCTGACCATGCACTGCATTCCAGAATCCAGCCCGCTGCCGTCAAATTGCAGCGCTTCCCAGCAAGCTCTCCCACTTCTGCACCACACCTAGGCCAGGGCATAGCTTCTTTGGCCAATGGCAATGCTTAAGACTGAACACCCACCAGGAAAGGCAGAGGGGCAGTGTCAGGAGCAGCCCAACTCCTGGTTCAGCCACTCTGCCATGAGCCACAGCCACAGGCAATTTTGTAACGATCCCCACAGTACCAAGTCCCCACCTGTATTGAGGTCATTAACAGCTCCCGCCTCGCAGGGCTCTCAAGGAAGTCTCAAGTGAGCAAGTCCCTGGGACTCGAAAGCACCTACGTCCCCAATTTGCAGCTGAGTACACACATTTGGGGCTTCAAAGAGGTTAGTAGCATGCCTGAGGTTGTCCACATACAGGAGGCAGCCACATTTCTGACCTCGGAGCCACACCAACCTACCTGATGAGGTTTCACTAGAGCCACCAGCCCTAGCACTGGCTAGCAGCTCTGGGGGTGGCTCTGGGTTGTGGAGAAAGTTTATCGTACAGCTCAGCTGGCTGCAAGCACGTCCTGAGCATGCTCTAAAGTAGGCCAAGAGAAGTGTCTCTGGGATTAAGGGAAACCTGCATGACCATTCTAAATGTGTCTCCGTCATTTGCACAGGCCCTTGAAGGGCTGGCTACCATTCATCTTTCTCCATGTATCAAAGCCCTTCCTCACTGGGATGCACGGGACTGGATCAGCAGACCACACAATGCCCCAAACCCTGGCCCCAGGCTTGCTGGGCAGAGGCTCCTTCAGTCTACCTCAGCAGCCCACTCAAGAGACCAGGTTTGTCCCCTGCCCCTACCACCCCTTCCAGGCCTTGTCCCGCTCTGAATGCGGCAACTCCTGATAGCAGCCTCAACAGCTCCAAGGACTCCTGTCTCAGGTCATCTTGCACTCCAATTTCAAACCTCCTCCCCTCCAACTTCTCCCTATTTACAGATGGGAAACCTGAGGTCCAGAGAGCAAACCAGCCTGTCTGAAGTCCCACAGTCTATCACAGGCAGAGCAAGACCACGGCCCAGGGCTCCTGGCACTCAGGCTGGCCATCTTCCTGCCCCATCACTCACAAGTTTATTCAATTCCTGGAGCAGCCGTAACAGATGGCCACACACTTGATGTATTAATAAGTTTCTGGAAGCCAGAAATGTGAAATCCAGGTGCAGGCAGGGTGGGTCCAACCGAAGGCTCTAGGGAGAATCCTTTCTTCCTTCTCCCAGTTTCTGGGGACTCAGGCACTCCTTGGCTTGTGGCTGCATCACTCCAGCCTGTCTGGCTTCGCAGGGCCTTCTCTTCTCTACCATCACAAGGACACCATATTGGATTTACAGTCCATCCAGGTAAACCCAGAATAATCCCATCTCAAAATCCTAAGCTTAATTACATCGTCAAAGGCTCTTTTTCCAAATAAGTTCATAATCTCAAGTTCTAGAGGTCAGAACACACACACACACACATATATATACACACACAGATATAGAACGTCCACATAAGGACACAGCTGCTGTGTGGGGAAGGGGCATGGCATACCAGGCACCCGCTAAACCATCATATAACCACTGCATGAGTGAGCAGTAGATCAACTCCATCAAGCAGTAGCTGGGAGGCCATGGTCCAGCAAGTCCTCTGGGCCTCAATTTCCCCATCTTAAAAATGGTAGCAATAAACCCATAGAAACTACGCATCCTGCCCCATAGAATTCTGCATGCTTTGGCCAACATCTCCTTCTGCCCTGTCCAACCCCCTTCCACCTGTGGTCACCACCACCTACTCTCCACTTCTTTCCAAGGTTTTAGACACCCCACGTGGGTTTTTTGGCTTTAGTCTCTGTGCCTGGCTTATTTCACTTAGCACAGCGTCCTCCAGATTCCTCCCCATTGTACTGCAAATGATCAGATTTCTTTCTTCCTAAGGGCTGAAGGGTGTATCCGCAGTGCCTGAATCTATCTACCCCTGGGCGTGTCCCTTGATTCCTGTCCTGAGAGGTGATAACAGCGCTACGGTAGACCCGAGGTCCCCACGTCTCCCTAGGACCTGGACTTGCTTCCCTTTGGACACATGTCCCGAAGCAGGACTGCGGGATCTCAAGGTAATTCTTTTTTCAGTTTCTTGAGGGACGGCCACACTGTTTTCCAGAGGGCTCTGCTAGGTGACATTTCTGCAGGCAGTCTCCCATGGAGTGTTGCCTTCTCTCCACATCCGCACCAGTACGAGCTACCTTTCCTCTTGCTGATGTCAGCCAATTAAACAGGCACGTGGTAATATCTCATTGTGATTTTAATGATTTGTTGCATGGCAGGGTGACTATAATCAATCATATACCATATACTTTAAAATAGTTAAAAATGCATTTTAAATATTCTCAGCACAGAGAAAACATAAGCATTTCAGGTAACAGATGTCTTAATTAGCCTGATTTGATACATGTATAGAAATATCTCATTGTATCTCATAAATATACAGGATTACTAGTTGCCAATTAAAAGCAAAATAAGGGACTGGAGCGGTATCTTGGTGGTTACACTGCTTACCCAGCATGCACAAGTACACAGGTTCAAACCCCAGCACCCACATACACAACTAAGTGTCAGAGCAACAAAAGCCGTGTGAAAAATCCAATAAAAATTGATTCTTTCTCTCTCTCTCACTGCCCTTCTCTCTTTAAAAATTTTTTTAAAAATAAATAAAATAAAATTTAAATGATGATAATGAAGTCTGCTTTGAGAGGTCCTCATGAATATAAAAGAAATTGAGGAAAGTCTAGAAGAGGGGCACCCAGATACTCGCAATGCAAACCTTTATCACCAACACCACCACCATCATCATCGTCATTACCCCTTGCAGTACCTAGATTTTAGCACAAATCAATGCTATATCTCCTGTCATAACAGCTGTGATCCCCAAACCTGCAGAGGGTATAAGTACTAGTTACAGGCTTGGAACGCTGTTTTAACTGCTTTTAGGAGGTTTGTTTTAAAGGAGTCTCTGGGGGACCCTATCTGTGAGGCGGGTGCATATTAATCTGCAAAGGTAACTGTTCGACTCATTTGCATGTACAGACATGTTCTAATTATTAAGTGGGACACAACTCCTGTCAGCTCAAGGAGCCCGTGGTTTCCAGCTGTGGTCCTATTCAGTCCCACTTCCCCTGATTCTTACACTATGCCTGAATTGAGGTCGGATGCTTGGTTCTCCCAACCACTACAATGTGACAACACAAAGAGAAACTGAGAAGGAAATGAATTCTACCAGTCAACAACGCCCAGGTGCAATGAAACGGGAACAGACACAGCAGGGAGCGTGGCCGACATCGGAGAGGCATCCACCCACATGGAATCTACCCCAGCGCGGGGCAGGAGCCTCCAGGTGGGATGGGAAGGAGCACAGGCTTTGGAGCCAGCAGCTTTGGGCTCAAATGCCAGCTCTGTTTGGCTCCTGTGGTTACAGGCTGCCTTGACATCTGGCGGGACTGGGAGGGCCTTCAATAGCCTAACTGAAAGTCCCCCCAGTCTGCTGGAGGGAAAATGTATCTTAGAGAAACAGCCACACCTGTCAGGGGGACCGGGCACAGCCCTGCAGCCCAGGAGTTCTGAAGAGCTAATCACCATCCCTGGTAGGAACTGGAGTTGCTCCGCCCCCTGGATGCCCCACAGTCTGCCCTGCCCCAGTCTTGCTGCTAGCTCTGGTCTCCATAGCAGTCCTCTCACGGATGGCGCGCCACGTGGTGTCCTCCTGGGCTGTGGGTATACGGGAATGATTAGCAGCTGTCAGTCTCCTCTATCTAGTGCTGGGTACGGTAAGGTCAGCATTTCCACATCCCTTCACCCTGGTTTGAGACTCCCTCCTTCAATTTCAGGGTAATTAAAATGACAGCTGGGTGAACTGGGCCACCCTCTCTGAACTGGTTTCTCCATCTTTCAAGGAGAAACAAAAGCTTCCTTACCAAGAACCAAGCTGCAGTCAAGCTCCAGGGACTCTTCCAAAGTAAACGCAAAAGCTAGGAGGTAAATGCCTGAGACCTGACCGCATGCTCCCTCCCATCCCTGGCTTCCATGCTTAGAAACCCTTGGATTCCTGAGTGGCTGGATTCCCTCCAACTCCAACACCGCATGTGTTCTCATTAGCCAGTGGACAGTGGGGGCAAGGTGACGCTATGAAGCTGCTCACTAGCAAGACAGCGACCAGCGGAGGCTGCTGCATGGAGCAGGAAGGGCACACTCAGAACCTCAACTATGGGGCCCTCGGAACCGGGTTGACAGTGCTCAGCCAGCTGCTGGCCATGCCTGATTACTGCGGCTATGGTTTGGAAGATTCAAGTGTGTCCCCTGAGGGGTCACTGTGCTGGGAATGTGATCCCTAGTGTGGCCATGTTGACAGGTCATGGAACCATTAACGGAGGGTCCAGGGCAAGGTGATTAGGTGACGGGAGCATCATGCTGTTCTCAAGGAGTGAGAGACAGCAAGCTGTTATAGAAGAGGAAGCTCAGCCCCTGAAGTCCTCCAGCTTGCTGTCCCACCGTGCCCTCCCTCTTGCACGTACTCCTCCCTTGAAGCCATCTGCCATGCTGTGATGTAGCCAGAGGTGTCATGCTCCTAAACCTCCAGCATGAGGAGCTGAACAAACTTCTTCTTTTCTTTATAAAGTACCCAACCTCAGGAACTTTATTGCAGCAGCAGAAAACAACGAATACAGATATCCATGACTGCCTTGTGGTCTCTGCCACAGGAGGGGAGGAGGTAAAGCCAGCAGGGCAAGGACACGGGTAAGGTCCCTCCCTCTACAGGGCCCTGTCAGCCACAACTCAGGGCCTGCGTGTGTGTCCCTCTGTTTTTAAAATGAAAGAATCGAAAGCAAAGAACCATGGAATCCCACCTCCCTTTTCATGCCTGCCCTTCTTAACCTATTCATAACGTCACTGTGAGGGGTCAGAACAGGGCCACAGACTTCTGGAAGGGAACACAAGGAACTGTCCTGGACCCTCTTGGCTAACTGTATTTTTGCCTGGTTAACTTTAAAATCCTAGCCGATCTGACTCCAAAGGAGGCCTGGAAAGCAAGGGAATCATGGCAAATGGCATTTGCTCTCTGGGACAGCAATCTAAAACATAAAAACAACACCCTTTATTGCAGCGAAGTTTTGGGGCTGAGCGGTGAAACCGAAGAATCCAAGGCCAGTGCTTCTGTAGTTGCCTGGGCAGAGGGAGCGCCCCAGCCCCAACACAGCAGCCCCAAAGGGCAACTGCAACAGCTTGTCTCTCTTCAACAAAGAGCCCCGCATCTCTTTTCAATAAAATGGCCTTTAATCACTTTCAAGAGTTTATTAAAAATCCCCCAGGGACCAATTATAGGCAATGCTGCCTAGCCGAGATCTCCCCAGCAGCCGGGCCTGAGCCTTCTCTCTCAGGCCTCTCGGGTGGATGCTCGTGGGCCTGCTGTCTCTCCCAGAGCCTCTGTCTGCCTCTGATTCTGCGTGTGTGTCCCCACCTGGGCCCTCTCCCTCTCCCTCCTGGCCTCTGCAGCTCTGCACTCTGGGTGCCCATCTGCTGTTCTATTTGACGCCTCCCTCTGCTGCCTCTGTCTACCTCACTCTGTCCCTGGGCCATTCCCCTCCCTCTCCACCTGTGCTCCACCACCCTCTTCTTTCTCTAAATCAGAGTCTTCCTGCCACCCAGGTTCCCTTTCCATTCTGTCTACCTTCAAACTGGGGATGACTGTGGTTGTCGCTTCGGATTGGAAACACACCCTCTGTACTGCTTTTACATAAGACAACTTATTTACAAAACATTCTTACAATAATTAACACAAACAATCTAACATAGCAATCACAGCCTCTGGTCCCGGGAAACCAGTGCAGAAATTAGCAATCCCTCCTTGCCTGTTCCATCCCAGGGGAAAACACTCACACGCACACACGCATGAACACCTGTGCACACACGCATACACACTCAAAGTGACTAATCCTTAAAATGCAGCCAGGTTTGTGATTTCTTTCACTACATCTCAGAAACGGAAAACAGAGCAAGCCATGCCACTTACATTGCATAAACTAGATCCTATTTCATAAAAATATTTAACACAACCTCCCCAGGAGCATCGCTTCAGTGCAGTTCAGATCATCAGCACAAAACTACATCCATTCAATTAAACAAGCAGATAGGAAACACTCATCACCTCCAGGAGTCACACGTGAATAAAAGACCATCCTTCCCCTAAGAGTGCATAAACACTGAAGGAAGCACATTGCTCTATGAAGGGACAACAACAGGAGGAGTCCCAGGGGGTCGGGGGCCCCCACCTCCTGACTTCTAAGCGCAGTTCATGAAGGATGGGTTGGCGTTTCCAGGCCATCTCATCGGGAGACATTGGCAGTTTAGATTCATGCTTTAGATTTTCCAAAGCCTGCCCCTAGGCTCCCTTTGTGTTGCTCCTCATAAGCACAGTGCCAGGCACACAGGGGCCTTGATGCTCATGGGTCAATAGGCATCGAAGGAGTGGATATGTGAGCACCCCTGGGCAAGCAGACGTCTCGCCTCGATACCCTCGCACCCTGGCTCCTAGCAGGTCCCCTGTGGGTGCATGCTGAGGCGAAAGTGGTGGTCTCATATCCTCTGTTGATAGCTGATGAAATGAACAGAAAACATAGACCCACAGCCATGGGCATCCAGCTCCTTAGCAAGCTGCTGAAAACGTGAGCACGAGATTCCCTCCACCCAACACCGGCCCTATTCCCTTAATAGGAATAGGGGTTTTGCTTATTCCAAAGGTCAAGCATTACCAGACCCTTTCTCAAGCGTTTACCTCAGTGTCATGTTCTGAAACAGAAGAAAAAGAGTCCTAAGAATGAGAGTTTTCCAATCACACTGCCCAGAGTCCCTCTGCTCACGCTTTCCAAGGTCAGAGCCCAGTGATCTGTTCACCCATTCCTTCAGTGATCACTTCCTGCTGCTCCAGCACCTCTCCCTGCCAGGCTCTGAGTCCTGGGCAGTTAGGAGCGCCTGCACTCCTCAAGCGAGCGTCAGACACTCTCAACCAGAGTCTCTCGCTTCCTTCATGAGCTGTGTCTTCATAGAAATCGTGCTTGGGGTGCACTTTGCTCAGATTCCTTCCCATCCTCCTTTGCAAGCAGCATTGGGCAGCAGTTCAGCTGAGTGATGGGCCTGCATCCTAGCTACAGGTTGGAATCACCCCAAAACATTTAAACAAACCCTCATCTTAGTCCTCAGCCCAGGTCAAGTAAGAGACTCTCCAAAGTAGGCAGGGGATACAGACAGGGCGTCAAGAAATTAGTGTCCAAGTAATTCTAACGAGTAGGCCTATTAGGAACCTCGGGACCAACTGCTCTCAACAAAGGGGCAGGCAAGGTCATGGGCTCAGGAGTCCAGCTCCAGCCTCGGGGGTTCAGCTGGCCCCCCGTGACTGCGGGCAGCACACCTCCCTTCTCTGGGCTTGGTTCTCTCCCATGGAAAATCAAGGAGTGGACTGAGGGGATCCACCATGCCTTTCCTAGGCAGCCTATGGAACTCACAAGCCTTGCTGTTCCTCTCTCTGCAGCAGCAATGACACCTGTGGAGACCTCAGTCATGTAAGCTCCTCCCCATGCATTCAAAGCAATGAGTCGGTTTTGGAGAGAGAAAGCATTTGCTAGGCCAGCATCTCCCTCCATGAATAATAGAAACATGAAGACTTTTCCTTTCAAGCCCTTAAATGCTCCTAATGAATACCTCAGTGGTGGTTCTGTGGCCTCCTCTTCCCCACCAGGCCCAATACCTGTCCCTGCAGTCTTCTCCCCCTCCTCCACTCAACAGGAGGTTCCCCTCATATCCATCTCTCCTGCCACCAGCCCTAGTGATCTCTCACCCTTTCCTGGGTCCCCTTAGGCCAGGAATACACTGAAAAATAGCAGTCTGCTGGCTGAGACCCAGGCTTTGGCCTCAGAGCAACTCTTCATCCTCCACCCCTTCCTCAGAATGCCACTAGGTAGTGCCACATGCAGCTTGCTCCAGCCTCTCAGAGGCACGTCACATCCCCAGAATACCCAGACACCAAACAGCAGGACTCTCACATCCTGTCAGGACCTCTGTACCCTCCATCCCCTGAGAGCTGTGTTCTAGTCCCTGATATGGGCCATCTCCAGGCACAGTGAGCCCAGGGGAGGCTCCCACCCCTGCTGCAAGAATCACATTATCCCAGGACCTGCAGGGACAGGCCCAGCAAAGATCTACATTCTAGTTCCAGGGCTAAGTCCCCCTAATACACCCCCAAAGAGCACCTGTGTTAGTCAGCTTTCCATCACTGTGACAAAACCCTGGGAATGACCAACTTAGAAGGAAGAAAGTTTTCTTTTGACTGACAGCTTCAGTTCAATTGCCCGTGATCAGTTGAGCCCTATGCTTTCAGGCTGTATCGAGGCAGCACATCACCGTGCAGAGGGCACGGTGGAGGAGGGCTGTTCAGGGGCCCGGATGGCAGCCTGGAGGCAAGGAGAGAAGCAGAGGAAGGACCACGGTCTCAACATCTTTTTCCAGGGTATGTCCCCAGTGATCCAACTTCCTTCCACCAGACTCCACCTTCTAAAGGTCCCACTGCCTCCCTGTAGTACCAGAGGCTGGGGACCAATCCTTCAACACACAGACTTTAGGGGAACATTCGAGATCTAAACTCTAGCACCACCCATCCAGGGTGCCTCGGCAGAGTCTGTGGACACACCTGACCAGCTCTGAACTCCAGAGAGGCCACCACTGTGCTACGTCTCCCGGCCCGGCTCCCACCCAGCAGGAGTCTCTCCAGGGCAAGGTGCTCTCCAGGGGACCTCATCTCTTCCACCTCACAGATGGATGGAGCCTGAGTTACCTGAGGGTATGCAAGGATTCAACTGTGCACTCTCCTTACCAGGTGGCTCCACTGCCCCCAGGCTGAGAGCCAGGGACTTAAACGGTGCTCTCAGGTACATCCAGGGATGCCTTGCTTTCATAGCTTAGAGGAAACATTATCATCATTCCTGCCAGGGCTCAGACAAGCAAGATCCTGGGTAGTGCCCCTGACACAGAGATCCGAGACCAACGTATAGGAAGTCCAGCCCTGGGTTCTCCAAGCAGGCATCTGCAGGGACCTTTCCTTGCACGGCCTTCAGCTAGGTCCAAGGGCCCATGTTCCTTATTTCCCATCACTAACTGGCCAGTTTGGCCAAGTGACTTCCAGGCATTAGTTTTGCTTTCTCTAAAGTGATTTTAGTAATGTCCACCTCACTTAATTGCCGTCAGAAAGCATCGTGAACCACCGGTAAAACACTTACTGATTTCATTTAACTTGATTCATATCAAAGCTTTCCTGTTAATTCCCAATTGACTCCAACGTCATTTCCCAATAGACCACATCACACATACCATCAAATCTGTAGCCCCTGGGATGGGCCAGGTACTTGGCAGGCGCTCAGTGCTTGTTTGCAGAGTGAACTGGAATTGCATTAATCAGGATTTGGGTAAGACCCCATGGCAACTCAGGATTCCAGTGGCACAGATGTGACTGGCTAAGACATCTAGGGCCCAAGGCAGAAAATGAATGTGGCAGAAACCCAAGACAACAGAACCACGACCTGTCAAAACACTGACATGCTGTTTATAAGTCAGGAATTTAAATCAATCAAGAATTTATTTAAATACATTAAAGACGAACACAAACAGCACGCACAACCTCCTGCATCCTAATATCCTTCCAGTAAGGTCTTCGCTGGCCCCTGCCCTGCTCCAGCACCTGCCCTTCTGTTCCCTCGCTGGACAGCACAGGTAGAGTGCGTCGTCGTCAGCTTGCCTGGATCAAGGAACCCTGGGGACCTGGCACAGCATTAGCTGCCATTTAGTGAAGGTGACCTGGGGCTCTCTCCACCGTCTTAGCCCTGTCTGCCTCTCCCATCTCCAGTCCTAACCCTCTCTATACTCCAGAACGCTGCCCTGAATCAACTCTGTGACAATTATTATTTAAATGCCTGTCTTCTCCACTAGACTAAAAGCACCACGGGGACCTGAAAGAACTGTGTCTTGCCTGCTTCCCAGGGACTGTCATGGTGCCAGCCATGTGCAAAGAGTTCAAGGAGCACTCACTGAACAAATGGCCCAGTTCATGCTAAGAACATGCAGACAGGTATAGCAACACATACCCCCATTTCTGGATTAGATGAAATCACAAAATATTTTCTCCGTGGCGAATGAGGAGTCCTCATGTTGGGTTACCGCCATAGTTGGCCCATTCAATGCCCAAGCACAGTCACCCCCCACTTAGCATTTTGATCAGTGAGAAACCACATATATGACAGGGATCCCAAAATATTCTATCACCCAGTTGTGCCAGAGCTGTCTTAGCTTGTGTAACTATACTCTCGGATGCTTGACTAATGACAAACAGCCTAATGACACAATTCTCAGAACATATCCCCATGGTTAAGTGACACATGACTGTCACTGGGGACAAAGATGCTACTGTAGTAGAGGAAAATTTAAGTGGGCATCTTGACTTGGCCACACTTCATCTCAGGCCTCCTGTGAGTGTCTGGAGCAGACTGTCCTAGAAGCCAGCCCCTTTCAACTGCATGATTAGCTCCCACCAGGTCCCGATTCAATGAAAGCCATCACCGGCCCTCTGTCTATGGAAAACACCCCCTCGCTGCGTGATGAATGAGCCCATTGGACTCAGCAGATGCCTCTCCATTTCCTTTCAGTCTGCTTTCTTGTCTAGCCAGGCAGCGTGTGCTCAACTCTGACCACAGACAGCATTGCGACTTCTGAAGATCATGAGACAAATCAAGACCGATGGACGTGGAAGGGTTGGACCCTGCCCTGAGGAAGTTCATGACAGTATGTTGAATGGATTGATTGATTGATTGTGAGTTGCCTGACTTTTGTTAGTATACTCTAAGACCATGTTGATATTTCCGTAGCATTTTAAAATTGCTCATCTGTGGCCAATCTTTCCATCACCCCATCTTTCTGATTTTCTCCATAGTTTTCTTATCCCTGCTTGATACGCTAACATTTTCTTAAGTTTATCATCTGCTTGCCCAACCACAATGTGCACTCCACGAGCACAGGTAATTTTCTGTTGTGCTCACGGATACAGTCCAAGCCCCCGCTGACAGATAATATGTGTTGAATAGCTATTTGCTGAATGAATGAATCAGCTCATGTGGCCATCACAAGCTTCTAGGCAGGTATTTTTATCCCTATTATCTAAAAGAGAAAATGAAGACATATGAAAGTTAAATTATTTCTTGAGATTTTTGCCTCAAATTCAGAAGCGGCTTACTCTAAATCAACCCAGAGTTTTACACCAAATAAAAATAATGTGATTGTCGAAAGCTTGTAGGAACTATCTTATATTGCAGAAAGCTTGTAGGTACTATCTCATAAGATCAAGGGTTGCTGGGTGTGTGGCTCAGTGGTAGAGTGCTTGCTTAGCAGGTCTGAGGCCCTGTATTCTATTCCTAGTACTGCAAGAGACAAAACAAGAAGATTAAGGGCCGTCAGGATACTCCTGGAGATATTTAGACATGGACAAAGAATTGATCAATATCAAACGCTGCCTGTTGCCAACAGGCAGAAGTGGCAATGACTCCCTACAGGTGACAACAGGGGCCACCAATGCAAGGACAGGCAGTCCTGTGATTTCCTGGCTTTCCTATGATGCAAAAGCAATATCATTCAGTAGAAACCACACTCTGAATTTTAAATTTTCTTCTGTTCTGCAGGTTAACAGCATGAGGTCTGATCCCCTCTCATTGATGCTGGCCTGCGACAGTGAGCTGCAGTCAACCATGTGTCACCAGGGGAACACCTGACACTGTACCACGTGCCAGGCTGTCAGTCAGCAAGTCAGGCAGAGCCAACGCAGTTCAGGGCTAGGAAGGCTTCCATCTAGGACAGGGTGATTGGCCTAACCCAGTTAGGGGTTCAGAGGCATCTGTATGGAGGCCAGATGTTAGCCCAGCTTCAGCATGCTAGCAAGCCACTCCCAGAGCACGTAACCTTCACCACAAGTTTGGGGATACTTTGTAATTTCTGCTTGATGGATAAGGGAACTGAGAGTCATTTGTTCACATTAAAATTGATCCTAAGGAAACAGCAGAGCAAGTGTGGATGGCTCCTCCAAGCACCTCTGGGCAAAGTCCCCCTGCGCTCCGCTCCTGCCCTGTCTCCTTCTAGTCTCTGGGCCTTAGGGTCAAGTCAGTTCATCTCCGCAGCTTCCACATTCTTGCCCTCGCAGAGTCCAAATTCACTAAGTGGTTTTACTGCAACAATTCATAATTATTACATGTTTAATTTTTTTAAAAAATTCCCTTCCCTTCATTCCAGCAAGAGCATGAGTAAAGTTCTGTAATCACGAACAAAACAACAGTTCCTGAGTCCACGTTACAACTTCAGAGAGTTTTTCAGTAGCTTAAATTTGGAGACATTTCACTGCTGAGGCAGTAACCAGAGAATTTGTCCATGGTTTTCTGTTTTTTGTTTGTTTGTTTTAAGAGAGAGAGAGACAGTGAGAGAGAGAGAAAGAGAGAATCAATTTTTATTTAGTTTTTCATGTGGCCTTCTTTGCTCTGAGACCTCGTTTTGTGTATGTGGTGCTGGGGTTTGAACTTGCGTACTCACGCATGCCAGGCAAGCGCCGTAACCGCTGAGCCATTGCTCCAGCCCTTGTCCATGGTTTTTTGTTTGTTTGTTTGTTTGTTTTGTTTTTTAAAGAGAGAAGGACAGTGAGAGAAAGAGACAGAGAGAATCAATTTTATTGAGTTTTTCACGTGGCTTTCGTTGCTCTGACACTTAGTTGAGTGCGTGGGTGCTGGGGTTTGAACCCCTGTACTTGCACAAGCCAGGCAAGCCCTGTAACCACTGAGCCACCGCTTCAGTCCTTGTCCATGGTTTTTAAAGCAATACTGAGGTTTGAATGAGCCTGGAGTTTTATATTGCCACATTCAAGCCCTATAACAGGGGTACATAAGATAAACTCCATCCATAGACAATATTAAAATATTTTAATCTGATCATATAAATCACTACCACTCAGTCATTTTCAACATTTCTTAAGTGGTATCTAGAACCATATGGAATATTCTAAGATTTTTTTTTTCAAATTTTGATATTGGTATCTATGAAAAAAACCCTGAAAATTGTAGAGTGTTGGTCAACTTTATTTAAATCTCTCTTAAATAATACTATACCTTTTCTCATAATGAAAGCAAAAATATTTGCTTGTGGCTTATTTGAACATGAACATTCTTCAAGCCAGGCAAATCATTTTGTTTTCTTGTTTCAATTTCTGTATGGTTTATTGAAATGTCATTTTTGTTGATTCTTACATGCAGTTTTTCTTCCATTTCTCTGAGCTTACAAAAAATATTTTAATACTTTTAAAAGTTAAAAAAGTGCCAAACTTGGATTTTTGTAATTGCTTGTACGGTTCTGTTAAGATGAATGGAAATTAGGAGTAAATAACCATGTTGTTAGTACAAATTTAGTGTTCATTTTACTTTCTCCGTAATATGGCCTTTTCTAAGGTATCACCACGTTCCACCATAAGACCTGACACACACCAGGGCAGCGGATAACACCTGGGGTTAAAGGCCAGATTCTCAGCCTTGGCTGTCACTAGGGTCACTGGGGCTGCTTGGAAGGTGAGATGCTGAGCACCCAGCCTCACATGGCCAATGAGGACAGAGCCCGGTCTGGAAGCCAGAAGAGAGCCTGGGCAGCATATGGCCCCAGCAGGGGCAGCTGGGAGCAGGAAGGTGCAAGGAGAGCCCTGGGGCTCCTGGGCTCCCACCCTCAGAACTGGCAGGGAGACCCTCCCCCCAGGGATCACAGAGTCCCACCCCCTTGCTCCATCAGTGAAGCACATCTCCAGCTCATGGTCTGATCTCCTTTAAGCCATGACTTCCAGGAGAGGGCCAAATGATTCTTTACCAGCGGTGGACAAACCTAGGACACAAGCAGTAGAGGGGGCCGCTGCCCCCGGGTTTGAGTTCTGGTGTCCGCCCGTGGCTGGACTTTGCCTCAGTTTCCTAACATGCTAAACGGAACAGCAGCTCCTCTGCTGCCAGCTTGCAGTCAGCCACGGAGCACTGAAAAGTCAAACGCAGGTTCATAAAAAGTGTTAATTTAGTTATGCATACAAATTTAACATTGTTTATGTCTTCCTTCTGAAATATTTTTCCATACTCCTCTTGTGAAATAATTTTACTGTTGACTTCTCTAAGCATGCTTTTTGATTCCTCCAACTCAGCTTTCCAGGGATCATCTTCACCATGCCAGGATTACCCTGCAGAGAAACATTCTTTGAAGCCACCACAGCTGGTCACTGGAAACTCAGCCTGGGGTCACCAAAGCCCCTTCTCTCCTTGTGAACCTTTACAATATAATCCCTCACTCCATCCGGGCTTCTTTAGAGATCTTTAAAATCATTGCTCATGACAGCTTAACTTGTGAGAAAATGATTAAACCCATTAAACAGCTCTGTGTGTGTGTGTGCATGTGTGTGCACACTTCCATTCAATGACTTCCACAAGTGTCTAAAACAGCACAGACTACCATGGCATATAGGCGTGTAAGCCTTCCCCGAATAGTAATTTGTTGCCCTAAAATGAAACCATTTTGACCGTGCCCAACAACACGAATGTTGTTAAGGACTCCATTCCTTAGATACATTTAGGTTTCTTCCTGTCACTTGGGCCAAGCTGTCTCCAGCCCCGAGCTGCTTCCAAAAAAGGAAAAAACAGTGGTGGTACTCCTAGGCTGTATCTGAGGAAGTGAAGGACCACACTGGGCCCTCAGTCACTGTCCTGAGGTATGCTGGGGCCTTGTAGTCTGTGATAACCAACAGATCCACTCAGACTGAGGTGCATTTGGCCACACTCCTCAGCCAGAGGAGAATCCCTGCAATGTGTGAGTGAGGATCCCTGCTGATGGACGGGTGGGGAGTGGTAGTCAGCAAGTAAGAGAGCCCTGGGTCAATGATGGGGGGTGGTCAGTGATAGGGGATGAGTGATCAGCAGTGGGGATGAGAGATCAGTAATGGGGATGAGAGATCAGTGATGGGGGACAGTCAGTGATGGGGGACAGTCAGTGATGGGGACAGTCAGTGATGGGGAAGATGGATCAGTGAATGGGGATGGTCAATGATGGGGGATGGTCAGTAAAGAGGGATGGTCAGTGATTGGGAGAATGGATCAGTGATGGGGGATGGTCAGTGATGGGGAGGATGGATCGGTGATGGGGGATGGTCACTGATGGGGAGGATGGATCAGTGGTGGGTGTGGAGATCATCTGGTAGAACAGCCCGCCTTGACTGGTCAGGTTATTCTCTGGGAAGCTCATGGAATAAAGCTAACACCTGGGAAAAAGACAGGGAGCTGAGGTCAATGAAAGGGAATATGGTCACAACTGGGCTTTCTAAAGATAACTATCCTGTCTTATTTCACATCACTAGGAAGGTTCTCTAGGCTACAATTTTTGGGGATCTTGCAAACGACACTCAGAGTGGCACGTGGAGTTCTATGAGGGGACCCGAGAGCCATTCCAGCAGACCTGAGAGGCCCTTGAGCAACTTTGGGCCTTGCTCTAAGAACTGCTGTGCAGGGCAGGCTTCAGCCACACTGTGACAGAGGCAGAAAGTGGTGTCCCTGTAACTCTGGACTTCCCAAGTACCTGCCCTGCTCTTCCAGCTCCCCGTTGCACCCCACTATGTACAAGATTCAGGGCGTGCCTGCTTCTCCACCTAGACTAGATTTTCCATGCTCCTAACCAGTTCTTGTTAGGGTTAAAACCCATCCATCCTGAGAGACACTACCAGGGATGAAGTGGCAGAGGTCAGCGTCATCTCAGCTCACCATAACGTGCATTTTCCAAGCCCACCGCACAAACGCAAGTCTCGTTTCTGAGCCCACTTCAGCGTTTTATTTAATTTAATTGGTTCTTTTTAGGTGTGCATGACATAAAATCGTACAATGACTTAATCATAAAAGCATGGAGTCTAATTTGTCCTTATTCAGTTCCGTGCCCATTTTAAAGATGGGTCAGGGAGACGCCGTGAAGAGCCCATCCGGACAGTGGGGCTGGACCTGCCCTCAGGAACGATTCGCGTGGCTCCTGAGAGTGGGTTTGCTGACTCTGGGCGAGTTACCTTCATGTTCTCCCTGCTTCCTCTCTCACCATGGCCTCTCTTGAACAGGCTTCCTTCCCTCTGCTTTCTGCAGTTGAAGCTGTAGGAGATCCTCACCGGACACCAAGCAGATGCCACTTCCCTGTTCCGGGACTTGCAAAACTGAGCAAAATGAAGCCTCTTTGCTTCATAAAGTACCCAGGCTGAGGGATTCTGTTAGAGCAACAGAACATGGATGAAGACAGTAAGTAGCAAGGGGTGCTGAAGTCACAGGTGGAATAAAGTGTGCTAATCAGCTGAGCTGTAAACAGATTATCCTGGATTACTGGGGGGGCGTGTAATCCCAAGGGTCCTTTACAGAGGAAAAGGGAGGCAGAGTGAGAGATCTGAAGGTACTACTGTGTGGCAAGGCAGAGACCGTGAAAGGAGATGAGCAGAGAATGGGCAGTCTCCAGAAGCTGGGACCCTGAGGAAATGGGTTCTCTCTCCCCTGGAGCTCCTCACTGTGGCTCCTCTTTACCCTGTCATCTCCCTGCTCCTTTCCCTGCCTGCATCTGCCATCCCCACAGGAATGCAGCCCTGAGAAGTGGACTTGGGTTAAAGCAGGTTTGGGTTGCTCCTCCACCATGGGGTGCAGAGCTCTCCTAGCTCCTCAGAAGCTGAGGCTCAGAGAAGTTCCCCTGACCAGGGAAGAGTGAGGCCCAGGGGGGTGCGTGGGCTTTGGATACCCCCAGTCTGATCAGGACCCAGTTCAGGCTCCTGCCGCCTGCAGGGACCTGGGGTCATCCTGCCCCTAGCACCAGCCTCCTCCTCTACCACATAGAGTCCACCACCCTTTCATCACGTGAAGGGGTCCCAGCCTGCACCCACATGGCCCAGGCCCAGCAAGTCCCAAATCTAAAGCGACGCCAGTTACCAGGGGCAGTGAAGGACACCATGCTCCAAGGGACCTCACACCTCCAGAAGAAATCGGGATTGTTCTTCTCACCTGTGGAGACTTACTCTGCCACTGTGGAATGCCCCTCCACTCTCACCACAAGCGCCACACGGTGGGGGGTCTGCTTAGGCCCACTGCCCAGGTGAGACCACTACCACTCCGGGAGGGACACACACTCACCAAAGCATAACTGTGGCCTACCACACGCTTTATGGCATACCAAGCACCAGGCTCTGACCCATAAAACTTCCAAAATGCTAGCGTCAACTCACAATGGACCAGATTCCCCCCCAACTCCCTCCACCCAGCTGCCTCTCAGCCTGGGGGAGCCATGTGCTCCCAAAAGTGCCTGCCAGCCTTCAACAGACTCAAAGCATCCGCTTCCCAAAGAAACACCCAGGGCAGGAAGCCCACCCCAAGCATTTCACCTTTAAACATCTTCCTGCTTCTTATTTTATTCATACCCAGACAACCTGCAGCTTTAGCAGGATATATATATATATATATATATATATATATATATATATATATAATTTTTCTCTCTCTCTCTCTTCTTCAGATTTAGGGAAAAAATATTTGAGATATTTTTAGCAGAGAACACTTGCCCGTGCCCCCCCAGCCAACACCCTCTCCAAATCCTGCTTCCACATCCATTCTCTGCCCCAGAGACAAGCTCCCCGCCTTCCAGGCTGAGGCAGATCAGGCCATAAATCCTCATCTGGGGCTGCTAATCCACTGGAGATGAATGACAAATGCTCCATTTAGCCCTTTTCCAAGGAAATTAGAATTACAAATTGGAGCTATCACTAAGGCCTGCCTGAGCAACACCTTTGGAAATGAAGGTGGGAGGGAGGGGGAAGCCTGGGGTTTGGCTGGGTAACCTTGGTAGAAATCCGCCCCAGCAGGGGAAATGCCCCCTCCCCTCCTGCTCCACCAATTAGAGCCGTGGCCCTGGAGGACTGGGGGCTTTGTTCACCGCTAAGGCAACTGCCTAGCCAGGTAAGCAATCCCTTCCAGGGAAAGGACAGAAAATTGCCTCTTTAATTGGGTAGATTTTAGGGCTAAGAATAATTTAATTGAAAGCAGCGTTGATGAGCATCAAAGGGACTTGAAAAGGGGCCGGGACAGAAATGTCCTTGTGTGAGGGATGAGTGAGAACCAGGTTCTCTAAAGGCAGGTGGAGAAAGGTCTTTGTCAAATATCCAGCACCCCTACCTTCTACCCACATTTCCCCAACCTCCCCAAGCCTGCCCCAGGCCCGGCGGGAATCTTATTTAACAAACCATCACCTCATCTCCAAGTCCCCGAGAATCGTGGGAGATCGAGTTTCCTTAATTTAGCGTTGAGCTGGGAGAGGTGGCAACTCCACGGGGTGGCAGGGGCTCTGCTCCTGTCCTCCCTGTGACCCTTGAGACTTACCCCACCTGTCTTCTCTGTTTACTTGGATACTGTTTTCATAGCTGAGCGCTGGACTCTGTGCTTGGAACTTTATAAATATCAGGCGATAGAATCCTCATCCTGAGCCTGTCGGATTAGCTCAATTTGTTTCCCTTTTCTTTGGATCAGAAACCCAGAAGGCACTGAGAGGTTCAAACACTTGCCCAAAGTGCTGGGATGGGAACCCAGGTGGCCTGGCCAGATGGCGCTCACCCCAGGAACAACATGGGGATGGAACCCTGGCTCCTGCAAGCCCTCCCTGCTAGTGGGGCCCCGGGAGAGCTCAGGGTGCGTGGATTGCATGCCATGCCAATCTCTCCGCACACGCTTAGCCCAGACCCTGCCGGCCCTCTCTCCTCTGCCCCTGGCTGCCCACTCCCACCCTGCTCACCCAGCTGCCACCACCGTGGGTGCTGCTTTAAGCTGTTTCTGCACCGTGTCTGAGAACACTGGGAGGTGGAGGAGGTGTCTTCCAGGGTCACCAGTCCTGCCCCTATAGGTAACGGAATCATTCTAGCATGGAATGACACTCACAACAGAGAGCACTCTGGGGGACAGCACAGCCCCATGACCGCTGGGAGCCTGAGCCAGGCTTGTGACTTCTTTGTAAAAATAAATGAACTAAAAAAGCCTACTTTATAGAGTTGTGCAAACTAAGTTAAAACAAGCTGGCTCTGCAGAATGCCACCAAGAAGGTGGCATTAGGTACACGCGAGGTACTATCATTGGCACCCCGTTGGTGAAGCACAGCTGGAGATGGCTTCGCTGCTCCGCAGGAGGGCAGGAGGCAAAGAACTTGGGACTTGGGGGCCTGGGACGTGGATGTCATCAGATGCGGGACCTTGGTCACATCATGCAGTCTCTGAGGGTGTTCCTTTCAGGTAAAATGGAGAAAACATTTCTGCCCACCTCACCTGGTTACAGGATACACAGGACACAGTAGGTGATGGTGCTGTTGGAAATTCCAAAGTCATCAAAACTCGCTGAGGTTTGTTCTTAGGGTGACTTTAGCCAGTGAGCACCCAAGATGGCGTTGAGCTTCACGGTAACCATGCAGGCTAAGACCTCCAGGAGGCTTCCGGGCAGCTTGCTCTGTGCCCTGTTGTGACCATCACGGAATCCTCATGCCCAGGTGCCCATTTTACAGGCCGGGAAACTAAGGCTCAGAAAGGTCTGCTGTCCTGAGAAGTGGGAAGATTGGGACCCAAGTCCCAAATGCGCCTCGTCAGGGTGCTACACTCTCATCTTCCTGTCACTGCCACTCCACCAGGGAGTGAGCGTGGCCCAAGGTCAGGAGGATGAAACAGACATCAGCAAAGGCTCCGGGCGAACAGAGGGCGGGAGAGGCAGGCAGCGCCCCAGGCAGGTGGCACCTTCCACCCGCCCCACCACAGGACGCCCGGGCTCTCAGCTTACTGTGGCCAGAGGCCTGCTGTCCTCCACGTCTTATCCCACACACTAGCCCGGGCCCGACGTGCAGGTTTGTGGGTGAACGAGACTGTTAGACTGGAGCCCAGGGGTCCCATTAAGAAGAAACAGGGGTCCAGTGGGCAGCAGGCTGCGAAAGCACCCTCCCAGGTCTGGAGTCCACCCACACTTCCCTCCTTGGGCCCCTTTGTGTGGCACTACTGTTAGTAGGATTGCCCAGCGGAGACACCGGTAAACTCCCTGCTATCACTGCCATGCACTGAGCACTTACTATCTCCCAGTCGAATCTCACAGCACCCTCGCTTCACAGATGAGAGCAAGGCTCCTGGGAGTTCTAGAATTGGCCCAAGGTCGTACGGTCGATTGCATCTCTATTCTGTTTCTCAGCTATTTTTCTGCATTTCTTTTTCTTCTGCCTAAAGGATTACATGATTTTCCAGCCAGGAGTCTGACAGGCCCGGGAACCCCAGTGCCTTGCAGAATGCTGGGTGCAGACAGTGGGTTCCAGGGTGCTCACACAGTTGAACTGCCCCCTCGCTCGATGCTGAGGTCCTCCCAGGGGAGGGTCTAGCAGGGACAAGTCAGGGTACTGCTTCTCAAAGCAGGCTGCGCCAGGTACTGGTACCTGCTTAGACCTAACGGCACTCGAGTGGCTTCCGCAGTACCCTTCTCAGCATCCCTTACGCTCCTGTCAAGACAGTGTTTCAACCGTGGCCAGCAATGTTAGTGCCAATTAATAACTAACTGGGGAATACTGAGCAGAGTACCTTGGCAAACATGAACCTAACCAAGGGCACCTGCCTGGAAACAGCAGAGGGGCTGAAGAGGCAGGGTTCACAGGCCGGGGCTCTAGTCTCCTTTCCAACTAGCAAGCTGTGTGTCCTCGGGCAACACCCTCGCCGTCTCTGGGCTCAGATTCTTCATTCTCTAAGTTGAAAAGCAGAGTTAGATTGTGAAGCTCTCTCCTGGGTCCAAATCCTGTAGCTCTAGGATCCAATTAAAGCCAAGTAAGGCAACTGGGGTGAGTCTACCTGTCAGCAAGAGTCCTCAGGGATCGCATAAGGACTGGCACTTAACCAGCTCATAGTTAATCCAGAGGATTTGCTGCAACTCTGAAAGCTAGCTTGCCAGGGCAGCAACGTATATTTAATATCGACAGGGCTGGAGTTCTCTATGTCTACGCCCATAAATTACACTGGGTGTCGCCAGGACAAAACTACTGAAGGCTTGCTACCAATGAGCTGCCTCCTAGACGGAAGCCAGGCTTTATAGAAAGCCACAGAAAAGATGAAGGAGGAGATGAATTTACAGCCTGAAGTATGTGAGTGGTGTGA
>PVKS010010318.1:0-60626 GCA_004027875.1 Aplodontia rufa | reverse complement strand
TTCAGTTCTGCAACAGAGTTAATTAGAAGGAAAAAAACAATAGACCGAGAAGATATTTGCAGAATATATGTGATAAAGGACTGTATCCAAAATATATAAAAAATCTCTTAAAACTCAACAATAAGAAAGGAACTTGATTAAAAAGTGAGCAAAAGTAAGGCGCCTCACCAAACAAGATAAACAAAAGGCAAATAAGCATAAAAAAAGATATTGGACATTATATAACATTAAAGAATTACCAATTCAAACACCAATGAGATACCACCACATGCCTATCAGAATGGCACACATCAAAGGCTAGTGAGCAAGGGGATGAATTCTGACTCATTGTTGGTGGGAATGTGTCATTGTACAGCCACTTTGGTAGAAAGCAGGCAGTATTCTATAAGTCTTATCGTATAATCCAACAATAATACTGATGGTTTACCCAAGTGAACAGAAAACATGTCCACACAAAAACCTGCAGACCAATGTATACAAAAGCTTTACTCATATTTACCAAAAAGAGGAAGCAACCATGATGTCTTTCAATAGTTAAACAAATTTTAACTGCAATACAACCATATAATGGACTATTATTCAGGTATAAAAAGAAATGAGATATCAAACCAAGAAAAGGCATGGAGGAACATTAAATGTTTACTGCTAAGGAAAATAAGCAAGTCTAAAAATGTTACATACTGTAAGACTCCACTACATGACATTTTCTGGAGAAGGTAAGACCACAGAGAGTAAAACATTCAGTGGTTGTCAAGGGATTAAGGGGCGGCAAAAAGGTAGAGAATGGAATTTTAGAAGTACTGAAAGTACTCTGTATACTACAGTAGAGAACACATGAGATTATCTGTTGTCAAAACCCACAGAACTATAACAACAAAAAACATGGATCCTAATGGCAATAAAGAATAATAAACTATAGACTTTAGACTTTAGTTTATAAAGTATCAACATTGGTTAATCAATTGTAAAAATGTACCACACCAATCCAAGAATCAATACTAGGGGGGAAACGAGTTGGAGAAGGGATTATATGGGAACACTCTAGACTTTCTGTTCACCTTTTCTATAAACATAAAACTGGTATAGAAATAGTCTGTTCAAGTCAGATTGGCAAAAATGAAGAAAATAAACAATAATAGATGCTAGAGGGGTTGTGGAGAGACAGGTACACTAGCACACTATTGGTGGAACTGCAGACTGGTACAGCTCCTCTGGAAAGCAATGTGGAGAATCCTCAAAAAATTAGGGGTGAACCTACCATTGATCCAACTATTCCTCTCCTGGGCATTTCTCCAGGGGACTTAGAATCAGCAAATTACATTGACACAGCAAAATCAATGTTCATAGCAGCTCAATTTACAATAGCTAAATTATGGAAACAACCCAGATGCCCCTCACTAGATGAAAGATCCAAAATCTGTGGTACATATATACCATGGAGTTCTATTCAGCAATTAGAAACAATGATATCGCAGCCTTTGAAAGTAAATGGATGGCTATGGAAGAAACCATGCTGAGTGAAGTCAGCATAACCCAGAGAACCAAGGGTCGAATGTCTTCACTCATCTGTGGAGGCTGGAGCTAAACCCTGACCACTGCGAAAGGCGGTCAACTCTCACCTATTAAATCCTGAAAAGGTGTAGTGACATACAACCTAAAGCATTCATAGAGATGCACTGAAGGAGGGGGAAGAAGGACAAGGGTGGGTAATTAGGGGGGACTCTAGGGAATAAATCTAATTTTCAGAATATAAATATATTGTTTCATTGGAAAAATAAGAAATAAAAAAAGAAATAGTCTGTTCATTTAAAAGAAAGAAAAGTCATGAAAGCACAATGGTTCCAAATAAGACAGTATTATCACTTGGAAAGTTTATTCATTATTAAATTTTTAAGAGAAAAGAGTGGTTTGTATTTATTGTTTTATTTTTATCATTTCTTTAAACATGTCTGGGTCTTACCCTAAACCTCATAAAAATAAAAACTTTGGGGGTGGGATTCTAGCGCATGTACAGACACAGAGCACACACAGGTGATGCGACTGTCAAAATGATGCAAAAGCAAAAGAGACAGGAACTTTTGAGATAAAGACTGGTTTGACCGTTGTTATATGCTAGACTAGAATTATACATCTTCTATGAACTTCAGTTTCATTAAATGTAAAATGACAGGGTTAAACTTGACAGATGGAAACATGAATCAGAATTACAGGGTCACTTTCAACTCAAAATTTCTCTGCTACACAAATGTAAGTTTGACTAAAACAACTTCCGGGTTAGGGGTTTAGTTCAGTGGCAGAGCGTGTGCCTAACATTCAGGAGGCTCTGGGTATGATCCTCAGCAGCACCACCACCACCTCCAACAATAACAACAAAAACTACTCCTAAGGCAAACTCTTATCTTAAGCCTAATAAAGATAACCAAACAGAATTATCATTGTTTTCAACTACAATGTTACAGAAGACCTATAAACTACAGCCAATGTCTTATAAATAAACTAATGATGGAATTTTCTATCACAATTCTCTCCACAATGTGAAGCATTTAGCCTTTTGCAACTGCTCAGAGGTATACAAAAAGATTATCAAGTGTAAATTAAGAATTTGAGATAACTAAAAGTAATGAGATATTCTCAAGAAGGTAATCCAATAGATTGCCATTATCTCTCAAGTGGTAGCAACTTTCTCTTATTTCCTAACACACACATGAGGAAAGACCAGAACAAACAAAACCCAATGCCACCACAGTACAATTTCCTTATCTTAAAATTACTTTAAGTATCAGGCTAGATGTCAAAAGCTTCATCACAGAAAACTAAGATGAATCATCTATCCTCAGCACTCAGTATTAAAACAACAACTGTACCACAGAATATAGTTTATAATAGACAACTGAGTACTTTTCAATTAATTTATTCAACTAACAGTAGAATATCTACCTTATGTCAGGCACTATCTGAGCAATGGATGGAACTGAATGGTGAGCAAAACCAAGTTTTACACTCCAGTAGAGAAGACAAACTAATACAAGTCAATAGTAAAAAATACAATTTTAAACAAAATAAGCTAAGTAAAGAGTGGGGTATTTCTTGGAGGCTGAGGTGCACAAGAAAGCCTTCTGGAATAACGATGAAAATGTTCTCTGCTTAATTTCATTTAGGTGGTGGTATATACATTCAGCTGACACTTAAGCTTTATGCAATGTGCTATATATATAACATACATCCAGGTGTTTGTCTGTTTTTTTTTTTTTAAAGAGAGAGTGACAGTGAGAGAGAGAGAGCGTGTATGTGAAAGACAGAGAATCAATTTTATTTAGTTTTTCACATGGCTTTCCTTGCTCCGAGACTTCCTTGTGTATGTGGTGCTGGGGTTCAAACCTGCATACCTGTGCATGCCGGGCCAGCACTGTAACTGCCAAGCCACTGCTCCATCCCCCTTTAAGTGTTTTTTGTTGTTGTTGTTTGTTTGTTTGTTTGTTTTTCATGGCTGAGGACCTAACTAGGGGCCTTGCATGTGCTAAGCAAGCGCTCTGCCACTGAGCTAAATCCCCAACCTACTAAACAAAGGCAACACTTCAAGACCAATTGAACCCATCTTCTTTGATGATTTCCTCTTGGTTCCCACAATTACAAATATATTTTCAAATATAAAAACTTCTCACAGCAATAAAAAATTAAACTTCTAGAACCACATATGGAATTTTGTTTCATTATATTTAACTTTCAATTGTAATGCACTTCTTGTTACCTGCAGAGTTCCGTGTTTAAACGCACCATTTAGTAAGCACCTACCACAAACACACACAACTTCTTGCCTCAACTTCCATAAAAAGATAAAAAATGAGTTCTCCAACTAATTACAGTAAATATAAAGCAAGATATATGTCTTAAAAAACAAAAGACTACTTTTTTTAACCACTTAGTACCTCTTTATTTCCCTTTCTGACCTAAACCTGAGTTTGTATTGCTGGGGAAGAAAAAGAATGTAAGAACTGCACACTTGAAACTATTCCATGATCCATATAGAGAAAGTCTAATATAGTCACTAAGAGTATATACTCTGGGGTCAGACAGCCTAGGTTAAATTCTGGCTCTAAACTTACTAGCTGTGTTACTTTAGCTTCCTATGCCTCCTATGCCTCAAGTTCCTCATCTGTAAAATGAGAATAATAGGTTCTTCTCTCAAAGGATTGTTATGAGGATTTAATGAGTTAATTATGTGCACTATGCTTAGCACCGTGGTTGGCACATGATAAACAGATTCGCTAGATTACGTGTTTGCTGCCGCCGCTGCTGCTGCTATTGCTGTGCTAGTATTAGTAGGAATCATAGCAGAGGTACCTTAAGTACCACACAAAAAGGCAAATCAACCCAGTGTTATCCGGGTGTAATTCCAGCTTGGATAAGGATTGTCTCCAAAGGTTCAAGCACTGAAGGTTTGGTCCACAATGAAGTAACGTTTTGAGGTGAAAGTTCAGGGAAGTGACTGGATTATAAATGCTCTGAGCTAATTGATGAATGAATTCATTAATGGGTTCATAACTGAACATACCACTGGGAGGTGGTGAAAACTGTAGGAGATGGGGACTAATTGGGGGAATCAGATCACTGGAGAATGGAGGGAGTGCCCTGGAAGGGTGTATCTTGTCCCTACCTCCTTCCGCTTATGTGCTTGCTCTCTCTCTCCCTCCCTCCCTCTCTCTCTCATTTTCTCTCCCTGCCCACTCCCACACCTCCTGGCTACCAAGGTAAGCATTTCTGCTCCATTGTATCCTCCCCACCATGATGCTCTGCCTTGCCATAGGCATAAAAGCAATTAAAGTAGTTAACTATAGATTGAAACCTCTGAAATGCTGAGCAAAAATAACCCTTCCGCCGTTAAGTTACTTTTCTCAGGTATTTTATCATAGTGATGGAAAGGTGAATAACATGCCCAGTAAAGGAAAAATACAGATAGCCAATAGTTAATGGCACCAATAACATTCCATTGCTGCTCCCATTTAAAGGTAGACTAACTCAGTACTTTTAGAACAACTGTCTTGCAATAATGCATCAATTTAGTACATTCCATCTAAACTGTTCTCATATATGCATTATAAAGAACATATCTGGGGCTGGAGCAGTGGCTCTGGAGTTACAGTGCTTGCCTGGCATGCACAAGGACATGGGTTTGAAGCCTAGCACCATGTACACAATTAAGTGTCAGAGCAATGAAAGCCACATGAAAAACTAAGTAAAACTCATTCTTTCTCTCTTGTTCACTGTCCCGCTCTCTCTAAAAAATAAAATAAATACCAGCTCTTAAGATGCCTAATGAATAACACAAAATATTCAATGACAGTTGATCAAATTCCCAAAACAAGAGGAAAACAACATCTAAATATGACAAAGCAGGGGGAGTTAATAGTTAAGTTCTCAGGTAAGTATTAAGGAATCAAGTTCCTTTTTAATGGGCTTATCTAAACGCAATACAGATAATTCTACCCGTTCCAAAATGAATTTTTGTGCCTTTCACTTTACCAAATGACAGTTCAAATCAATAATTCAACCAAATCTCTGAACCTACTATAGATTTAGCATTTTCCTTGATATAAACAGAGGATATAAAAGTTGTCTAAGCCAGAATTCCTGCTTTCGCAGTTTATTTAAAAAGAGTCTAACATAAAAACGATCTATTAATTTAGTCAAAAACCACTTTCTGAAGGAGTATTTAATGCTTGACTCAGGACTGGTGCTGGTTTCTTTCTAAAATCTACTAGAATGCTGCCAAATGGACAAAACTGCAGATTGGGTACATAAAGCACAACAAAAGTTGTAGATTGTAAATGATGTTGTTATAAATGAAATTAAACACGTGATCAGGCATGGATGAGCAAGGAGAAAACTTACTTCAGCCGAAGGGCAAAAGAATGCACCCCCAGCAAGGAAATGATAGGTTTTTAATTCTGACCCGATACAACACTGTCCTTTGCTCTAATTGGAGGAGCTCAGGTGCACAGTCTGCATGATTGGCTGTGATCAGATGGAGGCAGGTGCAAAGAGGAAGTAGGTGGTGATAGAGAGAGAGTGGTCCCACACATATCCTGAGGGTCCTATTGATTCAGCAAAGTTCAAGGGAAGAGGATGGGTCAGTATGGAAGGGGTCCTGAGAAATAGGTGGGTGTACACAGATGAGGGAGTTACTATCTTCAAAGGGGAAGGGAGATCTAAAATGGAGGTAGTGGGTTATACATTACAATAAGTTTGACAGAAAAGACATACATCTTACAATGTGAAGGAAGCAAGGAAGAGAGGATAATCTGGAATATCAGTAGACTTCCTAGAAAGGTAATATATATGCTAGCTTTTGAGAGATAAGTTAACTAGAAAGAGAAGAGAGAACATTTCAGGCAGAATAATAAGCATTGGGCTGGAGCGGTGGCTCAGCGGTTTCAGCGCTTGCCTGGCAAGCATGAGGACCTGGGTTCAAACACCAGCACCACGTACACAACTAAGTGTTGGAGCAACTAAGGCCATGTGAAAAAATAAATAAAGTTATTTTCTCTCTTTCTCTGTCTCTCTCACTGTCCCTCTTTAAAAAAAAAAAAAATTAAAAAAATAAAAAAGAAAAAGAAAAAGCTAGAAATCTAGATTTAAAAAAAAAAAAAAAAGAATAAGCACATACCAGAGATCAAGATGTCTTCTGAACAAGAAAATACAACCAGACAGGTATTTTGTAAGAAATGCATATTAAATAAATGATTCATATAGGAGGATGTATGATCAGACTTCTGAATGTTTACCTTGGGTGGAGAAGAGTAGACAAGACTAAATACAGAATATCAATAATAGTCCAAGGGTAGGCAAAATTTTTCTATAAAGGGCCAAATAGTAAATATTTTAGGCTTTGCAGACCATAAGGTATCTGTCATACTACAAAATCATCAATTTGTAGCATAAAAACAGCTACAATGAACACATAAACTAATGAACAAGCCTGTATTCAAGTAAAACTTGATCTATAAAAATATGTGCTGGCCATATTTGGCCTTGTGAGTTATGATTTGAGAACCTCTAGTCTAAGCAATGTGTACTCTAAGTAAAGGCCATAGATATGGAGGGCAGGGCTAGAGCGGTGGCTCAGCAATGTCATGCTTGCCTGGCATGTGCAAGGACATGAGTTCAAACCCCACAACAAAGTGTCGGAGCAACAAAAGTCACATGAAAAACTAAATTGATTCTCTCTATTTATCTCTCTCACTGTCCCTCTTTCTTTAAAAAAGAAAAAAAAAAAGAAATGAAATGAAGGGGAATAGATTCCAGAGATATTTAGGGGATAGACTTGAAGAATGACTAGAGGTGGTAACAAAGTGTAAGGAGGAAACAACTCTGACTCCTGGGAACAAAGTTAGGGATCTCTGTAGATAAAATAGGACCAACATAGTAAAGAGAAAGACAGATAATGGTGATGTTTCATTTTGTTAAGGGAAGGACAGAGATGAGAAAAGAAAATTATTTCTATTTTAACATGATCAGTATATGGTAGTTATGGAGCATCTAGCTGGTAACTACAAAAGGTTTGAAATTCCGAAGAGATCAGATTTAGAAGTCTAGACTTGGTCACAGAAGCAGTTAAGATCAGCTAAGAAAGAGGGTGGGGAGAGTATGAATAAAGGGCTGAAATTAAAATATAAACATTTAAATGGGGAGGTAGGGTATTCTACAGAGAAAACTAACAGGAAACAATGTGAGAGAAGAGCATTTCAGCAGAGTAGAAAGTGAAGGGTGACTGTAGCTAAAAAAAAAAAAAAAAAACAGCAGGATACACTCATTATGGTATAAAATTAGTGGGTCAAACACTGTAGTAGGACATAGGACTCCCTAAGCATGAAGAACATACAGCAGATGAACAGTGATTAAAAACAAATAACAGCCACAAATGGGTAAACTGATAGGAAGGGAAGCAGATTTGTGATTACCAGGGGCTTGGAGAGAGGACTGGGGATTGACTATATAATGGGCAGTTTTCTTTGGGGAGCTGAAAATGTTTTAGAACCCAATAAAGGTGGTATATGTACACTGTAAATCTACTAGATATTACTTAATTGTACACTTTTTTAAAGGTTTATTTCATCTCATTAAAAAAAAAAAAAAAAGCAGACGTGGGCAAGCCAGAGAACAGGAACACTGGGAAATAAAACTGAGAATTCAGATTTATTCAGTATAAATTTAAAAGCCTTCAAATAATGGCAGAATTTTTTAAACAGATCAAATTAGGCATTTGGACAATTTTAGGCATCTTTTCCAGTTTTCTTAACAAGTATGAGATAGTTCAACTATTATCTTCTATCATCTCTACTAATTAGAAACATTTAATTAGGAACCTAATTTGTACTATGTGGGAAAGCTGTTAAATTAGGTGTTACAGGCAAAGCACAGGCATTCAGTAAAATGAATTTGTGCTTAATCACTGATAAAGATTTTCTTAAAAATAAGTAATTGAGAGCTGGAGTAGCAGCTCGGCGGTTACAGCACTTGCCTGGCACGCGCAAGTAGGTGGGTTCCAACCTCAGCACCAGGTACATAACTAAGTGTGGGAGCAACGAAAGTCACATGAAAAACTAAATAAAAACTGATTCTCTCCATCTCTGTCTGTCTCTCTCTCTCTCTTTCTCTCTCTCTCCCTGTCCCTCTCTCTAAATTTGAGTACTGTTAGTCAGCTTTTCATTACTGTGACCAAAATACTTGACAAAAACAACTTAGAGGAAAAGTTTATTTTGAACCTCACAGTTTCAGAGGTTGCAGTCCATGGTCAGCAGACTCCATTGCTCTGGGCCTAAAGTGTGGAAGAACACATAGCAGAAGAGAGTGGCAGAGGAAAACTGCTCGGGTCATGACAGTCAGTAGCACAGAGAGAGCACAAGCATGAGGAGCCAGGGACAAGATACAGTCCCCAAGCATATGACCCCAGTGACCTACTTCCTCTAGCCACACCCCACTTGCCTACAGTTACCACCCGGTAGTCCATTCAAATTATTGATTCATCAAATGAAATAATACACCGATGAGGTTACAGCTCTCATAATCCAATCTTTCACTTCTGAATATTGCTGCGTTATCTAACACATCAGTTTTCGGGGAGAGGGCATACAAACAATAACAAGTCAGTATAAAAAGTACTACACTAAAGGTGAGAGATCAACTGCAAAAATGCTCCAGTTTCTGTGACTTCCTGATCATCTTCAATGTGACTTTATAGTCTTTCCCCACCCCTTCAATCTGAACTGTCCTGATGACTTGCTTTGTCCAACAGAAAGCAATGAAAGTGATGTGTCAGTTCTGAGTCTAACCTTAAGAACCCTTGCATGCTTCTGGTCCTCATTTTTAGAAATCTGCTTAGCCATAATGGAAACCAAGCCCACACCAAACAGGTGGATAACTAGAAATGCATGATAACTAATAGATAACTAGAGTCACCACAGTGACAACCTACTGACACCCAGCCAATCAATGAATGAGGCCACTTAGCCTCAGCAAATCCACAGGTAAGTGACCAAGCATATGAATAAGCCCATACAAGATTACTTAGCTCTGGCCCACATCAGGAAATCTACCCAGCTGATCCAAAGACTCATAAGTAAGAATAAATGGTAGTTATTTTAAGGAAAGTTTTAGAATAGTTTATTATGTAGCAATAACTACTTATTGATAAGTAGACATGATAGGAAAAGGCCACTGACCTGGCTCAAGAGCTAGATTTATGTCATCAATTGATCACTCGTTCACTGTAATTTAGATTTTATTAGCATACACCTATAACTTAGAGAAAAGGGGAATATCTATTATGAAAAAGAAATACTTTGTGAATTTGAAAAATTACTTACAAAATCATCAACACACCCCTCCTCGCTTCCCAAAATTATAGCACCACAAAACCATTAAAAATATAAAAGTATTCTTTGATAACATGATGTATTTTTGAGAAACTAATTATACTTAAAGGGTTATTACTTTCATAGCTAAATGAAACAGGAGTTTTGGGTTTTTGCGCTTTACTGTAAGCAAGGGAAGTTTCCAAGAGTTATTAAATTTTCCAAATGTTACTGTTACTTTTAATTTTTAAAAAGCAGTATACCAGGGTTGGCGTGGTGGCTCAGCAGTTATGGCACTTGCCTGGCATGCACAAGTACATGGGTTCAAACCCCAGCCCCAAGTACAGAACGAAGTGCCGTTGCAAAAAAAATAAAAATAAAAAACTAAACAAATTGATTCTGTCTTTCTCTTTCTCGCTGTCCCTCCCCCCTTTTCTTTGGGGGGGGGAGCATGTTATACCATAAAACCAACTTTTAAAATACAAAGCAATCAAATAATCAAATCTTATTCCAAATAAAAACAGTAAACCATGCGTATTCAATACCTACCACAAATAGTAGCTTCCTCAGCTAACAGGCATCAGGCATCTAACATTATTTCAACAAACTACAGAGATTCCCATCTCTTTTCCTTTTTTTTTTTTTTTTTTTGATGTGTGGGGGGGTGGGGGGCTGCTAGGCAGTGAACCCTGGAACTTGGGCATGTTAGGCCAAGTGCTCTACCACTAAAGCACATCCCCAGCCCTCTTCGCTTCCCTTCTGGGGAAACAGTAGCACCATTTTAATGGTCAAGTCACTGACCTAGCACCATCAGTATCAACAAGCTCTACCAATAGGTAGGAGGGTAATTTTGTGCATAAGCTACTCATGACTACACCCATTTGCTATGACTGCAGAACAGACTTATAAATAAGAAGTACTTTTTTCTTTCCTCGTAGTTGTGGGGATCAAACCCAAGTTCTAATGCATGCTAGACAAGTATTCTACGACAGAGTTACATCTTCATCTCAAATAAAAAGTACTCTTTATAAAAAGCAATGAAACCTTTAAAAATTTGCTAAATCACTGCTAAATTTCACAATCTTTTTACTGAACCACTTATCAATAAAAGAAAGAACTGCTTCTGTGGCATTTAAAACAAGGAAAACTCCTGTGTGGGTTTAGCAGTATTAAACTTTAAATACTATTAACACATTCTGAGAATTCATAGAAAGAGATAATTTAGGTTACTATTTTAAACATACTAAATGTTCCTCTTCTTTATGAAGCGGAATTTATGGGTGTTAGAGAAGTTCAATGGATATGGCTACCCTACAAAACAGGATTTTCTATCCACTAACATTTTACTTATACCAAAAAAGTGCAATTCTCAACAGGAATAGAAAACATTTAACAAAATAATATAGTATATTTCATAGATGGAAGAAATGAAAAACTAATTTGATGGCTATCAAATATCCTATATAATTTCGTTCTGTCTCTCTTTTCTGAGTACAAGTCTCATATAAAAAGGTGAATAGACTTTCTCAGACCATAGCACAAACCTTATCTTCCTGCTCTCCAAGTACTACCCTGGATTATATTGCAGGTTACCTAGTGGTTCTGATATTAAAACCACAATATTCATAAACCCCACCAGGTAATGTTAATTTCCTGTCTTAAAACAGCTAGTTCACAAAAAACTCCTACTCCCCACCTCCTCACATACACCTACCAAGTAAAACCTCTTACACAGTAAATGGAAATCATCTTTTGTATCTCCTCTCTCATTTTTAAGTACTTTATAGAGTATTCAATCAGAAGGAAAGATATTACAAAATCATATGAAGAAACAATGTTTCCAAATGCTTCCAAGAAAAATATTTCCGAAACAGCTCTAACAACTAACCTATTTCAGAAAATAAATTTCCTTATTTATATATGCTGCAAATTCTCACTGCCCTCCCAGACACATAAAAGCTGCTGTATAACTCTATTTGAATCTATTCCTTTTTTCAAATAAAGTCACACACACACCCTTCTAATCAAGATTTCCAGAAACATCAAGCTTAGAAAACCAAAATTCTGGAGACAGAGAAAGTAATTAACATCTAATTTTTACTGAGTAAGTACCTACACTGTGCCAAGCTGTGTTTTTCATGAATCATATTTTAACCACCACAACAGCTCTACGAGATAGATACTACTATTATTATATCTTTGCCTTTTTTAAGACAAAGTATTCAAAGTCATTTGTTCAAGGTCATAGTTAAGTGCTGGGGTTGGGATTCTGAAGCAGTTTAAGAGTTCTGTTTTCTTTTTGCTTTGTTTTGTTTTTAAGACATCCCCTCACTGTGCTGTGCAAGCAGGCCTCTAACTCCACTCAAGCAATCCTTCTGCCTCAGCCTCTTGAGTAGCTGTGACTATAGGTTTACATCACTGTCCAGTTCAGCATTCTTAAGAGAAACAGAAAACCATATATCTTACAGACTATGCTTTACGGAAGCAACCCCCGCCTGTCCTCACAATCTACTGATGGAAATCAGCAATTTCATTCAGAGATAAGAGTTCAACAATTTGGTAACAGGGATTTCGCAGTTCACATTCAGGGAGCATATTTGCAGGAAAAGGTGTTACAACTGCTAAGACTGACCACATTAGTGTTGGGGTGGTGGGAAATGCAAAACAGGAAATGGCATTTTAGAATGGTGGTGTTTCTATATCCTTCAATAAGACAGTAAAATAAATGATATTCCTGACAACTCAAGTATCATAAAAATACATCCAAAACCATATTTGGCACTATCTAAAATACACATTTTAGAACTTTTTTTTTAAAAAAAGAGCAAACAAAACTTAAAATAATGTTTCTATAAAAAGTTCAAGATGACAGTATTTCTTACCATTTCTCAGTTCAATCCTTCTTCCTCTCTACACTTCTTCCTTAGAAGATAAACATTTTCAAATCCGTTTTTGCCCACTTTTAAACTGCATTCCCCAAGTTCATAAAAAAAGCTTTTTAAAGAATGAATACAATCTTCCACTCCCTTACCTCTAATTCTCTAGTTCTCTGACTTCTGCATCCAACTTTCTACTTAAGCCGTTTTGCCAAAGTCATCAATGCCTCCTTGTTCCTGAATTTAATTTCACATCTTAATTGTCCTTTAATAGGATTTAACGTTTCAGATCCCCTTCTGCCTCTCCCTCCCCCTCCTTTCTTTACACTCTTGGTCAGTTGCCTCTTACACCACTACTTTGTTTTCCATTTTTGACTACTGCTTGCTACATTCATTTTTCTCTGCTTATCCCTTAAATGCTAAGGTCCCTGTTCTTCTCTTCTGCTAAAAATTCTCAAAGGATGATTTTAACCTCTGTTCAACCACGTATGCTACACTGCTAACTCTTTAGTCCACAAGAGTCTCCAAGCGACTCTCAAATGTATCCCACACATCTGAACATTTCCCTGGTCCCTCAAACCCAACATGTCCACAAATGAACTCATCTTGGAAAGCAAGAGAATGAAACCTGAGAAACTATGATGTGCAAAGAGTTTTATTTTGTTGGGAGGAAGATATATTCTACATTTTAGGAAACAACATTATCCATACCTACTCAGTCTTCCCAAATACCTGGGAGTCATTTTTTACTCCTCTCTTGATCCAGACATCCAAATAAATCATCAAACACAAAAAGAAAAGTGTACGACTTTAATCTCCTCAAACCAACTTCTTTCTCTTCACTCCCCCCAACACTTCTCAACAATAGCTTATTTAGGCTCCTCCATAATACTTATAATTGTGGCTATCCAAGCACATAACATATCCATATTTCTCCATTATCTGCATGCAAACTTAGTGAGAGAGGTAAACTGTTTTGTTCTTTTTATCTGAAGTACTTTGGATTACATAAAAGTTGTCAAAGTCTAGTGAGTAAGGTGTCTTAAGAAGCTAAGTGACACATCAAAAGTCATAAAATTTATTAACAATGAAGCAGGAATTTGTATATTATCAGTTTCTAACGCTTTTCAACAGTGAAATAACCTCCATCACAGTATAGGAATAGCATATCAGCAAGACTTTGCAGGGCTGGAGCAGTGGCTCAGCAGTTGCAGGCTTGCCTGGCATGTCCGAGGACGTGGATTCAAACCCCAGCACCACATGCACGGCTAAGTGTTGGAGCGATGAAAGCCACGTGAAAATCTAAATGGAGTTGATACTCTTTTTAAAAAAAAGAAAAAAAAAGGGGCTGGAGCGGTGGCTCAGCGGTTTCGGCGCTTGCCTGGCAAGCACGAGGACCCGGGTTCAAACCCCAGCACCACGTACGCAACTAAGTGTTGGAGCAACGAAGGCCATGTGAAAAACTCAATAAAGTTGTTTCTCTCTTTCTCTGTCTCTCTCACTGTCCCTCTCTCTTAAAAAAAAAAGAAAAAAAAATTGCACGTTCAAAGAGACAAAAAAATGTGTGTTTAAGCATCTAAGTACATTCTAAATCACTTCCAACGACAATGCATCTCTTTAATAATCAGGAAGAAAACTATTTTTTAGAACAAAATGCCACAATCAACATAAATGAAAAATCTTTAGGTTTTTAGGATTTAATCTTATTAAACTGGGAATTATTGTTGGAAGGATATGTCAAGAAAATAAGACAACATACCAAAACAGAGATACAACATTAAGCAAAAACTGCTAAGAGTGTTGCCCTCAATGAACAGTTAGTTCACCCAGCAATAATGGAGAATCTGTGTGGTGGACAGATTTACTGTTTCATTCTAGTCATTCAGTCAATGATTTACATGAAAACAGACATCTCAATAAAAGATATTGACTAGTGGGGATAACAGATGTACAGGAAATAGAAAATTTATACTAGGATTTTCTTTTTTTTTTTAAAAGAGAGGGGCTGTGAAAAAGAGAGAATCAAATTTATTTAATTTTTCTTGTGGCTTTCATTGCTCCAATACTTCATTGTGTGTGTGGTGCTGGAGTTTGAACTCACTTCCTCACGCAGGCCAGGCAAGCACTGTAACCGCTGAGCCACTGCTCCAGCCCCTTTAAAACAGAATTTAATCCAGATTTAAACTAAACTGCAAAGGTAGAAAAGGAATAAATATGTCAATATTCATATCAGCACTTCTCAAAAGTATAGTTCAGGGATACCATGGGGCCTGCTAGACAAAAACTGTTTTCGTAACAATAATGTAATTTGCCTTTTTAACTATCATTCTCCCACAAACATACAATAATTTTCCAGAGGATACACATTCTATTATCTCAAAACAGATTAAATATAGAAATAGATAATAGTTTCCAGCTGTCTTCTATTAAAGAGATTTTTAAAACTAAAATTTCTCAGCAAATTTTTATTCTGGAAAAATACATTTTTCATAAAACATTTATGTTAACATCTAAAGAACTGGTTCTTAAAAAATTAATAAACAATTTCCAATTTTCTGAGTTTTCATTTCTAATATAGCAAATATCTACAGATGCAACCCACATAAACAAAAGCTCGTTGGGTCAATAATTTTTAAGACTCTAAAGGAGTCCTGAGAGCAAAATGTTTGAGAAATGCCAATTTATACAGTTTGAGGGAGGAGCAGCAAGCTTCTCTCAGACAGACATTATCATGAGCACTTTAAATTTCTATATTATCCAAAAATAAACATAAGCAAAAGTACAAGAAAAAATTTTGTGCAAAAATACAATATTTGCAACATACAACAATGCATTCATAGCGTTCATATGCAGACAATAAAAGACAAATATTCCCCTCAAATGAGAATGAGGCCATGAAACACTAATGGGAGAAGAATATGAGGCACAAGGGACCAATATGCAAAGAAAAATAAACCTCAAAGCAATGTAAATAAAACCAGTCAAGCCAACAATGATGTTTTAAAATTATAATATCTAATTACAGTAAGAATGAAGGCAAAACAGGTGCTCCTTTAAATTACTATCAGGAACAAATTCTTAGGTCTTTAGAAGACAACATAGCAAAATAGATCAGAAATCTTTCAAGAGGACATACTCCAAAGTACCAACTCTATGAACTATATGTAAAGTCCTCCTACAAGAATTTTCACTGAAGCATTCATTACATATTAACTGCAAAAGAGTAAACTGGAAAGAGTTAAATTTCTGGCAAGAAAGGGGTAGCTGAATGTATTATAGCATTCCATTATATGGATTAGTTTACTCTCTGATAATTTAAAATTGTTTTATGTAGGAAGATTTTCTTGATGTATTAGGTTTTAAAAGCTATATATAATCTTTGATGATTCATTTCAGTAAAAATACATGTGTAGGGGGCTGGAGCAGTGGCTTGGTGGTTACAGCTCTTGCCTGGCATGCGAGAGTACACGAGTTCAAACCCCAGCACCCATGTACACAACAAAATGTCTGAGTAATGAAGGTTACTTGAAAAACTAAATAAAAATTGCTTCTTTCTCTCACTGTCCCCTCTTTCTTTAAAAAAAAAAAAAATGTGTATTTGCCTGCAAATTTTACATACCTTACCAAATTTAATCTTCAATACCCCTATGAAGTAGGATGACTTCTCTAAACTACAGTTCTCCCATCTGCAAAACTGCAGTAAGAAACTTACCCCCAAAACATGGAAGCACCAAATCACTAAACTATTAAGTGGTGGAGCTCAAATATGACATTAGGTCTCAAGGACTCAAGAATACAAACTATATTTTGCTAAATACAAATACCACTTGTACAAAGGGTTAACAATGGATTAATCAAAATATCTCCCTAACTCCCCTTTTCCTTTTTTCCTTCCCTCCAATATTATATTTATTTCTATAATGAACATATTTTACCTATTTAATAAGGTAGATAATATTTTTTTTTAAATACTTGAACTCAAAAGCGAGAGATAAACTTGGGGGGAATATTGCTGCACAGCTTTCAACTTTGGTACTCTAACACTAGAGAGACTAGTGTGCGTTCACAAAAAGTTAATCAACTTTGGTATTTATAAAAAAGGTTTAAAATCCACAAGTTATAAGTGTGAACCTTAAACAAAATTACTTAGCCTCTCTAAACTCAATTTTCTTACTAGTAAAATGAAGGAAGTATTCTGTCTCTCAGGACTGTTTTAGGGATTATGTAAACAGTATAAGACATAATATTTCTTCAAAAGAATGTACATACATGCAAACTCTAGCTCACAAGGAAATTGGTATCAAAATTATATTGATTAAATGACTTACATTCACTTTCAGTTTAAATTAAATTAAAACCAAAAATATCTAAGAAAATAAATTCCTCTGCTTTTAGGAAAACCTCAACCTAGAAGCAGCATTACCGTGCAAATATTTTTCACCATCTCCTCATTGTTCAATCGGCCCTATCTAACTTTTATATCTTTAGAAGTGCTAATTAATATTCAGAAACAAGTTTTGATTCCAAAATAGCAATCCTGCAGCAGTTTTTCCACCTCATTTCCTCACAACATCCTATTCCCAAAGGAATATACTAACAAGACAAAAATTCTGAGGTGAATCTCAAAGTAAGTGAGAAAACAAGAGCCAAGAAAGCCAGAAAACTGAAATCTTGGTCCAACTCCCTCACCAAAAAGGCTCTCTATGCCTAGAAAGGTGAGACTCGCAAGACAGATTCCCCCCACACCCCATAAACACGCACACAGAGTCAGTCTTTAGATTCTTTTTTATTATTCATTTAGGAATATTTAATGTTACCATATACCAAGGAGCAAAGTTCTGAAATTACAAGCAGAACAACTAAGGAACCCTACCTAACTTTCTGTAAGCATCTAATTTCACCTCCACCAACCACACAGAACATCCAACCATCTATCAATACTATTATTCATGTATTAAAAAAAATTTTTTTTTTTGGTTGAAACTCTATTATGTGCCAGGAATCATTCTAAACTTGGAGCATATGCAATGAACAAACAAAAATTCTGCAAGTATGAAGTTTACATCTTAAAGGAAAGAAGGGAAGATTGGACACAATCAAAATAAGTAAATTATGTATCCTAACGGGGTAAGTAATTGTTAGAAGAAAACAAAGCAGAGAAGGAAAATACAAAGTGTAGGGCCATAGGCTGCAATTTTTTAAATAGGGGTGAAAGAGGAAACAACATAAAACCACACAGGTTTTAACCCTAGATAGAACAGATTCATTAGCAGCAATTAGTTTACCTGGTGAATTAATTTTTTTCACTTCTTGAAAAGAACAGGAGGAGCAAGACAAAGTTTTAAGAGAAACCAACTTTTGGGGCTGGAGCGGTGGCTCAGCAGTTACAGCGCTTGCCCAGCATGCGAAAGTACATGAGTTCAAACCCCAGCACCACAAACACAACCAAGTCTCAGAGCAAGGAAAGCCATGTGAAAAACTAAATAAAAAATTTGATCCTCTCTCTCTCTCTCACACTGTCCCCTCTTTCTTTAAAAAAAAAAAAAAATTTTTTTTTATTAAAAAAAAGAGAAACCAACTTTTAAGAAGATGAAAAAGTAAGTTAAAACAGTTTTTACTGGCAAAGAGAAAACTCTGGTTTTAATACCATAAAAATGTAGTAAGTCCATTCTTTCATTCAATTTTCAGTAAGGTTTCACCGCCAACAACCACAAAATTAACATTTAAAAGATTCTGCCATTTTGTCATTGTCAGGCTAACAACTTTAGAGGCTTAACTTTCTAAACTTTCCACTTCTATCATCAAAACTCACCACTGAATTAGTGGAAATGAAAGGCTGCACAAGTGAGTTTCATTTTATTTATTTTATGACTCATCAAGACTTGCTATAGATTTATTGTTACTAAGAGAATTCTATTTTAAAGGTGCTTCAAGAGTTTAATTTATAGAAATTAAGCACTGAAGTAAAACCTTTTACAAAAGAAAAGGACATTTAAAAGTAACACGTTTCTTATTAGATACTGTATGTTTCACCCACTACTTTGAATTTATTTTCACATTAAATGTTCTTCTACATTATTATTTTTCACCCCACTGTCTAAATATCATAGGATTGTTAAGATGGTAAATAGAGGGAGAAGGAAAGGAAAAGGGAGATCCTAGGGGAAAAAAACTGATCAAATTACATTGTTATATTGCGTGCATATACAAATACATAACACTGAATCCCAGCATTTTTATGTATAATTAAAATGCACCAATAAAAATTGTTTATAGAAAAAGGTGACTAAAGAGGTAATTTGCCACAGAAAAAGCTCTCTAAGAATTATTGTCATGGGGGCTGGAGTGGTGGCTCGGCAGTTATGGCACTTGCCTGGCATGCTCAAGTACTTGGGTTCAAATCCCAGCACCCAAGTACATGACTAAGTGTCAGAGCAACAAAAGCCATGTGAAAAACTCAATAAAAATTGATTCTCTCTCTCTCACACACACACACACACACTGTCCTTCACTCTTAAAAAAAAAAAAAAAATCATTGTCACTAGTCCGGGGACTAAAATTTTCAGTCAAGTATGTCTAAGTTTGTGGGCATATTTTTCATTTTTTTCCTTAAACTCCCAGAAGTAAGACTTCTGAAACTCTGCCAAATTTCCCTCTATAAAGGATATCAGAATTTAATCTACTTCAACAACACATCTCTCCAGAAACCCTTGTCACAAGGTAAATACTATATTTCTAATCTTTGACATGCTGACTAAGAGACAAGATGTGTTAAGTTTATCTCATTTTATTTTTGTTTTCTGTAGTCATGGTAAATTCAACATTCTTTCACATCTTGACTATTTTTATTCCTCCTTACATGAATTTTTTAAATTTATTTTATATGTATATATTTAGAGAGAAGGACGGTGAGAGAGAGAGAAACAGAGAATCAATTTTATTTAGTTTTTCATGTGGCCTTCATTGCTCCCACCTTTTTTATGTACACGGTGCTGGGGTTCAAACCTACATCCTCAAGCATGCCAGGCAAGCACTGTAACTGCTGAGTCACCACTCCAGCCCGTTACATGAATTTTTTATCAGAAATATTTTAAAGTAAATTACTCCAATATCCAAAATTCCAATAATCACATGTTATATTTTAAAGGATGCTATATACACTGCCATTCCATAAAAATGTTACTTTGTGAACCAACAGGGAGTTACATACTCCTACTCCATCATAACTGTCAATTTAGTATCTTCCACTAATATTTGAAGGCAAAATACAAATGCCAAAGTCAAAGGGAAAATAAAAGGCTCAAAGTAAATTCTGTAAAACCACATAATTATGTATCCTACCTATCTCCATTAGTACCTTCATTTAAAAGAATAAATACTTAAGTACTGGATGGAAAAAAAATGTCCATGACATATTGACAAATGAAAAAGAACATAGAATGGTTTGTATAATCTGGTCCAGTTATAATTTCTATTGCAATACATAAAACAAATACAGAGAATGGAAAGAATGAAGAGTTAGTCGCTGTCCTAGGTGCTAGGGACCCAATGACAAACAAGATAATCAAGGCTTTTCCCTGCTTTTAAGGAATTTAAATTCAGCTCTGGTGATTAATAGGCATCCCAGCTTTACCTGATTTATATTCAATATTAAACTATAATAGATTACTAGAATAAAATATTTCTCAATTTCTTTCCAAAAATAAGTTTGAGTCTACAGAGAGGGTAAAAAGGAATACAGCTGCACATACCACTTTATAGATTTTTGAGCAAGAATTACAAAATAAAAATTTAGGAAGTATATACATACATACCCAGACATACAATGCATACATAATATTAATGACATAGAAGAAAAGTATCTCAAAATCATTTTTAAAGCCTTACTTGTAATCAAGAATCTTTTTTCATTATTCAACTAAAAGCACAACCACTGTTACATTTTTAAAAATCAAGTTGAAGAATATTCATTATATGATCCCAAGTTTGTGTTGAAGCATAAACATTATACATGCCTAGAAAAATATCTTAAATTCACATGAGAGGTATTTGTTAAAATGGAAATAGAAGAAAAGTGAGCAGATGAGAACCAAAGAAAATTTAAACTTTTTATTGTATACGCTTCTACATTATTTTTAGTAAATATTAAGATAAAAATTAAAACAAAATATTTCAAAGTAGCAGTGCCGGAATAAACACATACCTGCTCCCATCAAAATTTCCTTCTATAATATGCCAATGTTGATCAATGTGGAACTGCTTGATTGCCCTCCCCCAAATCAGAGTGGTATATAAGTATAAAAAGTAGTTAGGGAAAGCTCCACATACTCTATGAGTAATTTGCAGGACTTCTGTTAAGTTAAAAAAAAAAAAAAAAAAAACCACCAAGGTGCAGGGTTGGGGATATAGCTCAGTGATAAGAGTGTTTGCCTAGCATGTGTGAAGCCCTGGGTTCCATCCCCAGCTTCATTTTAAAAATACACACATATGCACACACACATTTTTTACATTGCCAAAAAATAGCAAAAATGATTGCATATAGAAGAGGGAAAGGATAAAAGTAGAATTTTCTGACCACCTTATTTGTAGTTTTGGCTTTGGAACCTTTTAAATATTTTACACAATTATAAAACAAAAATCAAAATGACAAGTTAGTCCTAAAATCTGACAGCAAAATAAACCTAACTATATATCAAATGAGTGGCTTAACATACAGATAGGAATCTTTTCAAATGATTTTAAATACAGTAATTTGACTATCCAACATGGATTAAACAGCTTTCCCTCACTGTGACAAAACACCTGAGAAAAACAACTTTCAGGAGAAAAGATATATTTTGGCTCAGTTTCAGAGGTTTTGGTCCACAGACACTTGGTTCCACTGTTTGTGGGCATGTGGTGAGGGAGAACATCATGGAGGAAAGATGTAGGGGAGGAAAGCTTCTCATCTTATGGTGGCCAGTAAGCAGAGAGAGAAGGCTGGTTTTAATAACAACACCCCTGGCTCAGAATCCATTATATATGAGTAATGAATTAATACACTGATGAGGTCAGAGCCCCCACAATCCAATCACCTCTTAAATGCCCCACACACTGCCATACAGGCTTCAACACATTAGCTTTCAGGGAACACTTAAGATCCAAACCATAACACACCTGTAGTAGAATTTACACTAACTGCAACAACAACAAAAAATTCTAAGTTGTTTTTGACAACTTATTTCTGCAGTAATTTTAAAGTATCAATAGTAATATGTTTAAACATAAATAATCAAACAATTCATTCACCATTCTCAAGATTTTCATAAAAGAAAAGACTGTAAGTTTAAACCTTTAAAATGTTAAAGAGAAAACCTTTTAATTCTAAGCCCTTAATCTTAAATCAAAATCATATTTGGAAATATTAATCCAAATATTAGTGTGTTTTCTCATTTTAAAGTCACTTCATGGAGCTGGAGCGGTGGCTCGGCAGTTATGGCACTTGCCTGGCATGTGCAAGTACATGAATTCAAACCCCAGCACCACATACACAATCAAGTGTCCAAGCAACAAAAGCCACATGAAAAACTAAATAAAATTGGTTCATTCTCTTTCTCTCACTGTCCCTCTCTCTTTAAAAAAAGAAAAGAAAAAGTCATTTCAAAAGTCAACAGAGTTGCAGAATGTAAGATCAATACACAAAACTCTGTTTGCACACTAGCAATAACCTAAAAGAGCATCAATAAGCAATTTAATTTACAGTGACACTAAAAAATACAGGAATAAATTTAACCAAAGAGGAAAAGGAACAAGACTTGATAACTATGAAATATTGATGAAAAGAAATTAAAGACCTAAATACATTGGAAAATATCTGCATTCGTAGATAGGAAGACTTAATCTTGTTAAGACAGCAATACTTTCCAAAGTGATCTACAGATTCAATGCAATACCTATCAAAATTCCATAGGCCTTTTTTGTAGAAATGAAAAAGCCAATTATGAAATTCATAACAGAATTGCAAGGGGTCCCAAATATCCCAAGTAATCTTGAAACAGAACCAAGTTGGAGGACTTAAGCTTCCTGATTTCAAAGCTTCCTATTGTCTGGTACTGGCACAAAAATAGCCATATTGATCAAAGGAACACAAACACCCAGAAACAAACCCATACATCTACAACCACTTGATTAGCAATAAGGATGCCACAACAACTGCATGTGAAAAGAACAGACCTTATAAGAATGGAGCTCAAAAAACTAAACCCTTAAAAAAAATTTTAAAAAAACTAAACCCTTACCTTGTACACACCATATATAAAAATTAACTCAAAATGATTCAAAGACCTAAATATAGAAAATAAAACTACAAAAATGCTTAAGAAAAAACACATGGGTACACCTTCATAACCTTAGACTTAGCAATGCTTTTTTTCCCCTAGATATGACACCAGAAACACCAGTAAGAAAAGAAAAGCTAAGTATATTCAACTTCACTGAAACTTAACTTTTATGAATCAAGGGAAATAGGAGGAGATTGAAGAAATAAACAATAGAATGGGAGAGTTTTTAATGACATATCTAATAAGGACACAGTATTTAGAATATACTAAGAACCCTTACAACTCAATAACTAAAAGGCAACACAACTATTAAAAGAAAAGGAATTTATACAGACATTTCTCCAAAGAAGACACACACAGCCAATAAGCACATAAAAGGAAGTTCTACATCACTAGTCATTAGGTAAATGCAAATCATCTCACCAATTAGAACAGCCATAATCAAAAAATGAAAAATAAGTGTTTGAGAGGATATAAAGAATCTAGAACCCTAATGCACTGCTGGGTGGTAACATAAAATGGTACAACTGCTATGGAAACACAGTGCCAGTTCCTCATCAAAAATAAATGACTGGTGTTCAAACAAAAACTTAAACACAATTGATCAAAGCAGCACTATTCAGAATAGCCAAAAGTTGGAATCCAAGTATCCTTCAACTAAATAAAAAAAAAAAATTGATATATATTCATACAATGGAATATTAACCAGCCATATAAAGGAATGAGGCATTGTTATATGCTACAACAGGTATTAACCTTTAAAACATTTTACTAAGAAGCCAACACAGAAGACCACAAAATAAATAATTTCATTATACAAAATGTCTAGAACAAGCAAATACTTCGAATTAGAAAGCAGATTAGCATCAAAGACTGCAGCAAAAGTGAAATGGGAAGTGATGCTTAATAAATATGGTGTTTCCTTTAGGAGCATGAAAAAGTTCTAGAACTAGATAGCAATGACAGATGTACATCAAGAGCATACTTAATGCCACTAAACTGCACTTTAAAATGGTTCAAGTGGTCAACTTTATTTTACCAAAAAAAAAAGTTCTCCTCTCCCTCTCCCCTTAATAAAAAATGATCTAGAATGAGATCGGATCACTTGCTTATGTGTTCCACCATCCCCACTCACTCCCTCTAATAAAGGAAAGATCTTATATTTTTAAACTGGTATGGTGGCACACGCCTGTTATTCTAGGTATTTGGACAGCTGATGCAAGAGGATCTCAAGTTTGAGGCCAGCCTCAGCAACTTAGAGATATCCTGTCTCAAAGTCAAGGGCTTGGGAAGTAAGCTCAGTGGTAGAGCACTTGCCTACCACATGCAAGGCCCTGGGTTTTATCACTAGTACCACAAAAAAAAAAAAAAAAAGTAAAAGTTATTTTTAGCATCAAAAACCCAAACTAGGGTTTCTAAATTCTATTTCCTATTCTAATTCCTCTTACGGAATCAGAACTCCTTAGAGAAATGAATGATTCCAAATTCAAGGCAGATGATACCCAAGATAAGCCTGGAACATCTTAACATACGAAATTTTACCATACTAAAACAACAGGGTTACCAAAGACTACTAAAGATATATGAAAGGACACAGAACCAACATGATGGAGCTCCCACTATCAAAATTAGACAATTTTAGAATTAAAAAGATCTGTAACAGATTAAAATGTATAATGTTGACAAAAACCAAAGATCATACAGATACTTCAAAAGTCATTGGTCACCTCTATTAAATACTATCAAAGCATCAATTCTGTTTTTTCCTCAGAATAATCATATTGTTGGTGAGATAAAGTTCTTTACAGGAGAACTCCAGCTACTAAACAAAAGGAATGACAGAATATTATATGGGCAACCTCTCATGAAATAATGATCTGGATTAGTGTCAACATACTTTTTCTCTAAAGAGCCAAAGAGTAAATGAATAGGCTTTGCAATTCACACAAATCATTTTAATTACTCAACTATGACACAGTATCCCAAATGTAGACTATATGTACAGGAACAAGTATGGCTACATTCTAGTAAGACTTTACAAAGTATTGGATCAGATTTGGACAATGGGTTGTAGTTTGCCAAACTTTTATCTACACAATGATCATCAATGACACTTAAAAAAAAAAAAACCATCACATGAAATGGAATTTCATAATGGAGAGTGGATACACTAGTAAGAACAAACCCAAAAATCAATCCTAACATCACAAAAATAGTAACTCAGCATTATGGGCCACCTGATATTTGCAGTAGAAAATACTCAGCACCATCCAGTAAAGTAATCTGACTAAAAAAAAATCTAACTATCAGTTTAGTTTGTAGGAAACAGAGAAACAACATGTTAAGTGGCCACAGAGACAAAAATCAGCAAAATCCAGACTAGGAAATGACAAAAAGCAAACTGTCAGATTTCCTTCAGTAAATAGCAAGGAAAAGAATGGGAAAGTAAAGTCCTAATCAATTCGAAGGAGATTTTAAAATAGCAACCGAATACAACATATGTACCCTTGAATCCTAATTCAAATAAACAAACCTTCTTTTTTTTTTTTTTTAAGGAAAAACAGTTACACTCAAGGAAATGTAAACACTGACTAAATCTGATAATGTCAAGGTGTTCATTTTTAATTTTTAAAAGGTAGAATATCATGGTGCTGTATTTAAATTTATTCATTTGTTCTAAGCATTCTTCTCTTTCAAATATATAATAACATAAGTGCTGGAAAGAAATCTTATCTGAAATTTACTTTTAAAACATTTGGGGATAGTAGTGACAGCATAGATGAAACAAGGCTCACTATGTATAGCTAATTATAGAAACTGATGATAAATGCATGGTGGTTCGTTATAGTATTCTACCTAGTATTATATCTTTGAAAGTGTCTTAATAATTTAGAAGTAATTTAAAAATAAAAACTTTAGAATGGAAAAATAAATCACCATCTGTTTGGGAGTAAGGTTCCTAACCGTACAAGGTTCCTAAGAGTTGAATGAAAATTACTCCATTCTATTGCTTAATTCAGCACCCATAGAAAGCCAAGTAGGGAAAAAAAAAAAGCCAAGTAGAAAGAAAAGGGATAAGAGAGATGGAGAAGACAGTAAACAAGAAAGAACTTGTGATTCATTCTTCCTTCCCTCACCCTAGTTAATGACAAAACAGTGAGGTGCTATCTGCTCTTTTAAAAACATTTTGGGCAAGGGCTGGAGCAGTGGCTTGGCAATTACAGTGCTTGCCTGGCAATCACGAGGGGACTAAGACGCAAGCTCGAACCCCAGCACCACATACACAACGGAAGTGTTAAAGCAATGAAAGTAACATGAAAAACTAAATAAAAATTGATTCTTTCTCTCACTGTCCCTCTCTCTTTAAAAATTAAAAAAAAAAAAAGTCTTGGGCAGGGACTGCAGCAGTGGCTCAGCAATATATCATTTGCCTCACATGAGTGAGGACTCGGTTTCAAACAACAGCACCACATATACAACTATCAGAAAAACTAAAACCAGATGAAAAAATAAATAAAATTGATTCTCTTTTAAAAAATATATACTTCATATGTGTGTATATATATCCACACAATGTATACATATATGCGTGTGTGTGTGTGTGTGTGTGTGTGTATGTACGTATGTATATATCTCCATCCATCCTAGGCAAGGACAAAGACTATTTATGAGAAAAAGTTTCCCATGAAAATCTCTGCCTCAAGCTGTGAAAACTGATTTTCTTAGAGCTCCTAAGTGTGTGTCTTGGCTATTTCAAAGTAAGAAATGAAAAGGAAGAATGAAGAAAATTAAAAGGGAGTAAGAATTAGAGAAAAAAAATACAATATTCCATGTAACTCAATTCACAATTAATAGCCTTTGTGGTTTTGAATGTCCCAGAATGTTATTAATATTTTTGGAGGGCATCTCAGACAACTTAATTCTACTGAAGAAGACTATAGACATCCCAACTGGTATCCCATAGTACTCTGGTATGCCACTCATATTTAAACATTTTGTTTAAACATTTACTACCTAACAGTCAATGTAATCCAAACTGCTGACTAGCTCAAAAACTGTTTAAAAATATACATACATATGTAATTTAGTCTGACTACACAAACATCTGATCTACTTAAAATATATACCTCACATTAAAAACAAAAAGTTTTGGAGTACCTACTTAGCCAGCATCTGCTGATTACAATTAATGCTCACCAGAAAAGTACCATATCCCTAGTAGGAACTTCATCCTTTCAAATGTCCTATAAAATATATTCAAAATTTTGAATATATTGAAATCTACCTGAAATAGCCATCTTTTTTTTTTTTAAAGAGAAGGACAGTGAGAGAGAGACAGACACAGAGAATCAATTTTTATTGAGTTTTTCACATGGCCTTCATTGTTCTGACACTTAGTTGTGTACGTGGGTGGTGGGGTTTGAACCTGTGTACTTGAGCATGCTGGGGAAGACACCGAGCCACTGCTCCAGCCCCTGAAATAGCCATCTTATGATGAATTTTTTCCTCAAATAGAGAAAAGATTTGGAAGTGTTCCTTCTAATCACCCTGTAAACATCAGTTTAAAAAAAAAAGATATAGAGAGGTAACAACTCACATCTAAGCCTTATTCTACTACTGCTATTAATAACAGCAGCTGAGATTACTATGTGCCAGACATTGTGTGCCTTATGTGCATAATTATTTCCTTTCCCTTTCACAATCACTTACAAAGGTAGGTATTATTATCACCACTTACAAATAAGGAAATCAAAGCTATATACAATGTTAGTAACTAGCCTCAACTCTACTATACTTAATTATACAGAGGGCCAGAATGGCCTTACAATGTCAAAATTAGATTAAAAGTTATAGATACCTAAAGATAATATCAAACCTCATTCAAAAGCACTTTAACTTAAGTGTTCTCTGAAATCATCACCTATGGAACATGAAGTCCAAAGGACGTGGGACCTGTGTTAGATAGTCAAATTATTATCCTTTCCTTCTTGCCTAATTAGGACAACTTATTCTTTTCCTTGATTATTGCTACCCTGCTGTTTCTACAGACTAAAACCCAATGGGCAGCAGTTAATTACAATCACATAGCACAGTAGAACAAGGTCAAACAGCAAAAACCTAGGAGTCAGAGTGATTAAAGTTTTATTCCCAGTTCTATCCTTCACCCTGCAGCAGGGCCTCCAGCTTCTAGTATGTAAAATGCAGGTACTGCCTGGGCCTTGTGGAATAAATGCTCACAAAACACTGGCTTCTTTCCCTTCCCAAATGGAAGCAAGGTTCAAACATATCTAAGGCAGTGCTTACAAAGTATGATCCAAAGAATACCAGTCTTTGAAGAATGCTTATCTTAAACTTCTCTAGGCACTGAATATTGATTTCAGCATTAGATTATTCAGAGTAACTACTCTGGGGAAACAATGTCCACAGGAGTTTCATACAGATTTGGGGGGGGGGGGAACACTGCTTCAGATTCTATAATAATCTTTCATTCTCCAGTGTTGATTTCTACCTATTATCTAGTTCTCAAATTCATTTTATATAGTTGGACTGGGAAATAACTATCTTCGAAATATAAAAGTATTCCACATATTAAATACCATACATTAAAATTCAGACATTCTAAGTGTCACGCAAAAAAACTCACAGCAAGGAAGACAGGCTCATTTATGCAGTATTTTTCATTAGTTTTCTAGTTACTGAGGGGAAGGGAAAAGGAGGAGGAAATTCATATAATCGATTTTCATTTATTAGAAATAAGTTCATTACAAATAAATTGTGTTCTTAGCACTCCTCCACAGAAAAAAATTCATGAGAAGGATGGGAGCTAGGCTGGAGCAGTGGCTCAGCAAGTGGTGCACTTGCCTGGCATGTGTGAGTACCAGATTCGAACCCCAGCACCACATACACAGCTAAGTGTCAGAGAAACAAAGGCCAGATGAAAAAATTAAATAAACTTGATTCTCTCTCTTTCTCTTAAAAACAAAACAGCATGGGAGCCAAATATACTATATCTGAATTTTGTATCATCACAAATTTTACTATAACCTGACAAAACACTCATCACCTAAGAAAAATTCAACTTGGGGGCACAGAAAATGTTCTCCAAATCATGGGAACTATAATCCAGGCTTTTCTATTAGCAAACTACTTTAAAAACCATGGGGCTCAATGGCTGGGCATCTCCTTATATTCACAAAACCCAGGATTTGATCCCTAGCCTTAGGGAAAAAAGTACAAAATATTTCTTAAAAAGAAAAACGGATGAACTAATGTATTACAATCTGGTCCCTAAGCTTAAGGTTCAAAATTTTAAATTTTTAGTTTAATTTTTAACATCCATTATTTATTAAATGACAATGAACAGAGAAGACCCTCCATGTGCAAAAAATATAAGCAATAATGAAAAATATTAAGACCAATGACCACAGGAGATAATAAGGATGGAAGCCTGTGAAGTTTAACACTTCTGTTCTTTCCTTAAACCAACGCCTAGTGTGTTAATCAGACTCCATTTTTGTACAATCATTCATATATCCTTAAGGGAGTGAAGCAAGTAAGCTGTCTAGCCTAAATCACCTGGGTTAGATTCTAGAACCTGTCACCTATTGAGTGTGAAACCTTGGCAAAAGTTACCTAACCTTTGTAAGCCTGGTTCCTCAGTTAAAGATAACAAACTCTGGGGCTGGAGCAGTGGTTATGGCGCTTGCCTCGAATGCGTAACTATGCAGGTTCAGACCCCAGCACATTTATTTGGAGGAACAAAGTCACATGAAAAACTAAATAAAAATTGCTTCTCTCTTTAAAAAAAAAAAAAAAGATAACAAACTCAAAACTCATTCTGCAATATGGATTTTAATTGTACTTCTTACCTATCTCTTTTAGCCACTGTTTAATAGATAACTTGATCAATTTTAAATGAAAGATATCTATTCTTAAAATTTTTATTGTAAAAGAAGAAAAGAACTTAAATTTAATGTAGATGATGACTATTTTCTACTTGGTAAGTTGCATGACAAAAAATAAAAGATCCTAAGCCTTACCCTAAAAGATCTTAATTCATCATATTTCACACAATTTTTCTATTTCCTTTCCAAATTATAAAGGTCATACAGGATAGCAGCTAACAGATTCAACATATGGCTATGAATCTTGCTCATTGTGAGGCTCAATATGCCTCGTTTCCTCACTTATACATTTGCCTTAGAAGATTGTGGTAAAGATTAAATAAGAATTATATTGCTTAGTATGATGCAATTAAACAATAAGTACTCAAAAGAAGTCTAGAGGGCCTGAGTTTGGTATCTGGACTTACTTCCTACCAGCTATGAAATTCTGAATAAATTAACTAAAACACATCTACCCAATTTCTACATCCATTAAATGAGATAATACTGTCTCTCAAAGAAATCATTACGAAGGTTAAAATGACAGTGCTTGGAACACAAGAAAATACTTCAAGAGTAGCTAAATCATGATGTTAAGATCTGGCCACTATCAATAGCATCCAAGGAAACTCAATACCCAACATAAGTACAAATTTTATTCTAGTTTCTTTCCCAGCCTAACTCAATGGTCCATAATAGCATTTTTCATCCATACCTTAAATTTCAGAAAACATATAGGCTTTCTTGGCTACATGTGCCAAATCAACAACAACAAAAAGAAAAGTTGTATTTTAAAAAAATTTTCAGGGCTGGGGATTTGGCTCAGTCGCAAAGTGCTTGCCTAGTACAAATGAGGCCCTAGGTTCCCCAGCACCACAAAATAAACAAACAAATACAATAAAAATTGGACATAATGTAAACTGCATTTTAAACAATATCTTACTGGTAAATTAAAACAAAGTAAACAAAGCATTAGTTTTATATTGATAACATAGTCAAGGCAATGGAGTCAGTCAGTCTCCTATTTCTTGGGATTTTTCTTCTCTAAGGATCCCAGGAAGTGGTCCACTTGTTCCTGCTTTGGAAGTCATAACAAACATATCCTCCTTTTGTTTTTTACCATGTTCTCATCCTCCAATGTAGAACAGAAATATAAAACTAGAACTTTATAAACTAATTTCTCCTACCAAAACTTATTTACCTAGAAACATCAGTGACAGTTTGGTAACTGGGAAATTTCTCACTGTAGTACCACTACTATATTCCCTAGCACCAAAACAAACCACCTTCAATTCAAATATGTAGTAAGTGACCCAATACAGAAAGTTTACGTTCCACATTGCAGTAACATAAAGGTGAGTAAAATACTTTTATGCATTGTTGGAACTTATGATCTCCCAAGGAGAGACAAATTAACTAGAACATGAGGAAGACAATAAAGAGTACTAGTACTAGGGTCATAAAGAGTACTAGAGTAAGTTACATGCAAGTGAATTTCATGCCTCAGGGTAGAGCATGAAGGACAACAAGGATGGGGTGGTTTTAAGATTCTGAAAGCTGAGCAGGTATTTGAAACACCAGGGAAAAGAACAGATGACAAAAAAAAAAAATTGGACCAATAAAATTTCATTGGAGCTATGACAATCATGTTAATGACAACATCTAACAAGCATACCAGTAAAAATCTCAATATTATTTTAACTGTTGTACTAAAAATGTGGAGAAAAACCACTACCCGCTATAGTAAGCAATTTACCTCTCAACATTCTTTAAGGAACTGAAAACACAACTAAAAATAAAGAAATGACACAAATTGTTTTTAATACACACACACACACACATTTTCCATGACTTGAAAAGAACTAAAATGTATGATCAGACAGGTTAAAAACAATAATATAATTCCTGAAGAAAACAGAATGCTGCTAGTGGTTCAATACAATCACCACTAGCAACATGTGGCTTCTGAGCACTTAAACTGTGGTTACTTCAAATCAGTAATATTAAACATGATATGTTAAGTTGTGAAGATTTAGTATCTGAAAAAAGAAAATAAAAGAATAACATATATTGATTGCATACTGAAATATTCTGGATAGAGGATTAAATAACATATATTTCACCTGTGCCTTTTTACTTTTTTTTTTTTTATGTGACCCACAGAAAATTTAAAATTGCATTTGTGGGCTATATGATTCTGAATAGCTCTGGTCTAAAGCAATTCCTTAACATTAATATTTTTCAGATTTCTATACTTGATTCATGTAAGAATAGTTAGTAATCAGTTGATCATAATGATACAAAGTAACATACAAACATTTATTTCTCAATATCTAATTACTGCAAAGGTAAAGACACCTGCAGAAAAAGTATGTAACCTTTTTAACTATCCATTTGGAGCAAATATGGAGAAAACAATAAACTAACATCTTTTGCAGATATCTTTACCAAACAGTATTTTGGACATGGTTGGCTGATGTCATGAGATTATAAGAGATAAGAACTATTCAGTGATTCAAATATACAGGATCAAGGAAACAGGAAAATAACCTGAAGAGATGAAACAAGTCAGAGGATGACAGCTGTTCAACAGGTCCTACAGAATAACTAGGTCATCTACCAGCAATAACAGGAGGGCTCTAAGAAAGAGGATACCCAAGGACAAAAAAGGGGGAGCAGGTGGCAATCCAGTTAACTCTCATAAAATGGTGCATTTGTGAAAAAAACTGACAGTATGTCACTGCAAACAGTACAAGAAAAAGAAAATGGGAACAATAAAGTTCAAAAAATTTTAAACAAAGGAAATGTGGTAGTGACTTTGGAAAGGGTTTCATTCATTGTTCTTTAAATTTCTTAAATGGAATTACCAAATGACCCAGCAATTCCATTTCTGGATACACACTCAGAAGATCTAAAAATGTCTATACCAAAACTTGTTCATGAATGTTCACAGCAATTATTCATTCTAAACAAAAACTAAAAACAATTCTAATGCCCATCAACTCATGAATGGATAAAGAAATTGTGGTATTTACAAACAATGTTATTTCACAATAAAAAGAATGAAGCATTGATACATGTTACAAGATGGAACAATCTTGAAGACATTATGCTAAGTAAAAGAAGATAGTCATAAAAGGGTATGTATTGGAAAAATCCATTTATATAGAATATTCAGAATAGGGATCTAAAATGAGTGGTTGCCTAGAGTTGGAAAGAAGGAGAGGATAGAGAATGACTACTAATGAATACAAGGTTTCCTTTTAGATGATAAAATTACACCAGAATTAAGGTCATGGTGATGGGTACACAACTTTGAAAATAATAAAAACCACTGAAACTGGCAAATTTTATGGTATAAAAATTCTCTCAATAAAGCTGCTTTGAAAATCAAACCTGATCATTACACACTACTTCACTGTCTAGGTAATAAGAATAATTTAATACTTTAACTAAAAACAGGTATAATTAATTATATTAACATAATAGCAAAGGGGAGGGTAGAGCTGTAGCTCAGCAGTTATGGTGCTTGCCTGGCATGCCCAAGAACGCGAGTTCAAACCCCAGCACCATGTACACAATGAAGTGTATGAGCAACGAAAGCCATATGAAAAACTAAATAAAATTGATTCGTTCTCTCTTAAAAAAAAAAAACCCAAAGGGGATATGAACATGGTAATAAATTATATCTACCATAATTAGAAGACAAAAAATAATATCTTAATACTATTTTAAGAAACAGAGATTAAAAGCATACACAACTGACTACAGTAGTTTTAAAATGACAAAAACTACAAAAGGAAAAAGCAGTCATAGTTAAAGTTGCATTTGAGAAGTATGACTGGGGGGGGGGCAGATGATTAGTTTCCCTTCTGTACTATTTGAATTCTTTAAATCACATTAACATGTTCTTTATAAAAATAATAAAAACTTTTTTAGCTACGTAGGGTGGCACATCTCATCTAAGATTTTAGGAAAATCAAAGTCAAGAAAAAATAATTAGCCTTTGTCTTTCTCTCTACCATAAAATAAACACCTATGTCTAGGGGGAAAAAATTATCTACTTGGCACTATATATGATTTCTTAAATGCACACACAGTAAGAAAAATTTTAAATGTGGTACTTCACTGCTTACAACTACTGGCATTTTACCTCTAATTGCCAGATCTCTCATCTTTGCCGTTACTCCCCATCTAACTCACATTTAGAGAAATAAAGGTTTAGTAATCTAGGTTGATAAACAGTAATTTTCTAGAATAATTGACATAAAATTTCTTTTAATTCTAACACTTCTGCTAGGGTCATTGTCAATTTATGTACACGTATACAAAATAGCCACTGTAGAAATCATTACTTTGAAAAGATACAAAATACCTATGGAAGGACATTTAAGAAACTGTAACTGGGGGCTGGAGCAGTGGCTCAGTGGTTGCAGTGCATGCCCAACATTCATGAGTACGTGGGTTCAAACGTTAGCACCACATACACAACTAAGTATCCAAGCAATGGAAACCAGATGAAAAACTAAATAAAGTTAATTCTGTCTTATTCTGTCTGTCTCTCTCACTCTCCCCCTCTTTAAGAAAGAAAAGAAAGCATAACATTGGCCATCTCTAGGAAAGGGAACTAGTAATTACAGAGTAGGAACAGGAGAAACTATCACTGAACACCTTATAAATTTTCAACACTTTTTAAATTGTTTTAAAACAAAATACGTAAATAAGCATGAACTTGTCTAAGACACAGTACCCAATTATTATTGTGGTTAATACCATTTGTTATGTACATGTGTTACATCTTCCTCTTGTATATACATATAATTATGTATTAATGTTGAAACTCTACTAACTCAAAAGGTTAAAAAACGTGGGGCTGGAGCGGTGGCTTGGTGGTTACAGCACTTGCCCAGCATGCGCAAGTATGTGGGTTCAAACCCCAGCACCCACATACAAGGCTAAGTGTCAGAGCAACGAAAACCATGTGAAAAACTCAATAAAAATTGATTCTCTCTCTCTCTCTTCTATCTTTAAAAAAAAAAAAGTTTAAATAATGTGTAGGGTTTGAAAGCTGTTAAAATACTAAGAGGCTAGAAAATGAATCTACTATATAATACTGTCATCCTGATGCCAGGCCTAACTCCAGCACTTCCAAGTTTTCAAGTGCTACCTCCACAAACTCAGAAGTCTAGCATTAGCAATTTATTTGACACAACTCATGAAGAAAATAGTGAACTAATGATATAGAATTTACTGAGTTCATAGAGTAAGGAGAAGTAGAGAATATCACACTTGAAGATAGGTTAGACTTCCTTAAGAAACCTAAAATTCCCAACCTTTTTAATTATATCAGACAATTAAGCCCCTAAAAATTTCTCAGACCTACAAAATAAAAGGTACTTCACTGTGATCATCTCTTTTCTTCAGCGAAACAATTAACATACCCTTTTTAATTCTCATTACATAAGCCAGTAAAGTATCTGGCAAACTTACTCTCTAAACAGCTGTTCATAATTCATAAGGACGCTTACTTAAATGACTCCATGCAGTGCCTAAGCATTCAGCAGACAGAAGGTACAGGCAGGTAAAACTCCAAAGTGTAATTCTACACATACACCCAAGAGGAAAAAAAATAAGAAGAAAAAAACAAGCTTTAAAACAGATATTCCATTGTTGAGTATTAAATGTAGATGGACAATGGAAGGAAGAACTGGAAACATATCCTTGGCTAGCATACTAAAGACTTTAGTACCTTTGTCCAGATCACTGAAATCCAACTAGAGGTTGGTCAATCAGACAGAGATGACCCAGTTCTCTTCCTCATCACTTCAGTGAACAACAAATTAGAGGATGTTTGATGTGAGAAGTTATTGCAGAAACCCAGCTCTCCAGAAGAGAGTTTCCTGCCTCCTGCCTCCTGCCCCTTTAAAATAGAGTTCAATTAGTATAATTTAAGCTCCTTTATGTGTACATTTTGAACAATTATCAGAGTGATTTCTCTTGAAGCCGTTTGGGCCTGCACTAAGTAATCCCAGTATGTTCATTTTCTTGAATCTCCTATTTTTAGAAGGTGTAATCCTTATCAGTATCCATCTATTCCCTTCTAATGTGTGGTTTTAAGAAACCAGACAACTAAATGAATTAGACATTGTTAAACAATGACAAAGAATTGCTTTTAAGAAAGAGGGGGGGACAAGAAGACCAACCCCTGAGCAAAGTCTATGTTCCATCTGTTGGCAGATATAAGCTGCTCAGGAGACTTTTTAGTTTACTTCTCATTGTTATCAACTAATTCCAAAAAAGCGAGGTTCCAAATAACCCAATCCCATACTGATGTATAGCTGTTATTCTTGGGGTGGGGGAGGGGAAGAAGCTCCAAATTTCTTCACTAACAAATGCCTAACACATACTTGACTAATTCACTGAATATGCAATTTTAAAAAATTCATGAAGTTTGGCCTCAAATTTTAAAAGGAGGAGGTAAAGGGCTGGAGCAGTGCCTCAGGGGTTGGAACACTTGCCTGACATGCTAGATGACCTGAATTGGAATCCCAGGACCACATACACAACTAAGTGTTGGAGAAACAAAGGCCAGATGGAAAGATAAATAAATAAAATAGATTTTTTCTCCCTCTCTTATTCTCTCCCTCTTTCTTTAAAAGAAAAAGGGGGGAGGAGATAAAGACACTTATCATAAACCATAGGAAGAGAGAAAGAATAATCCTTCATGAATAACTTGGAAAAACATTCTAATATTATAAATATATCAGAACTTATTTATGAACCATCAGTACTGTTTAATAAAAACCAGTGCTCTAGACAATAAACAAGAAAATCACGTTATTTTTCCTCAGTGCTGGCGTACGCCTTAATGATTTCATTTTTAGTGTTCATCTTAAGTTTTCCCTGAATTTTTTAAAGAACTGAGGATTTTTCCAAAATAACTATAAATGAATAAATATTATATTTGCTAACTGGCATGCCCAGAAAAAACTTTAAAGTAATACTAATGATGAAAGTCTGAGAGTCATTGCTAAAAGAGTATCCTAAAAACAAAAGCACTTCAACTTATCTCTGGAATCCAGGTGTTAAACTAACAGCAATCCATTCTCTATAACATAGACCCAAAAAAAGTGCAAGGATTCAGGAATCAGAATGCCTGAGTTTAAAATCCTGGCTGAGCAACTTTCTGCCCAAGTAATCTTTGACAGGCTGCTTCATCTCAATCTCATTTACCTCATCTATAAAGTGGGGATAATATTAGCTACTGTACAGAGCTGCCATAATGATTAAAATGATGTTTTGCATGTAAACACTTTGGAATATAACATGCTTAGTACTTAGTGAACAATGAACAGGTATACCATGTTAATCATATTATTATTCTTGGCTACTTTCTATTAGAACAATCTACTTATTTTTAACTTCCTAAGCCAAGGATTGTGCCATGATACAATTAATGCTAATGAAAAAAAAAAGTATTAATGTTGCTGCTCTTAACAGATGTTTCTAATATTTGTGCCTGCCTACCTACTTACTACCTTTCTGGCTTTCCTAGGCCTATACATTCACTTAAATTATCATCTAATTTTCCCCTAAAGTTTTTAGGGGAAAAAAAGTTCCTCCTTCAACAATGTTTACTTTTTATTACTATAATGATTTAAAAGGACAATCAAGAAATTAACCAGACCATGTTAATAAGGGAACATAGTAAGGGTCCAATATTGTACCACTGTTGACAATGGTACTCTGGAAACAAAAGGAAAAGCTGGCTTAGCAAAATCAATGCCAAGAAAAATACATCATCAAAATGCTAAGAAAACTACTGACACAAAAACATAACATGTAACCACTTACAAAATTATAACTTGCCTACCTCCAAAATATAAGAAAAAGTGAGAAGGGAAATTGTAAACTCAGAGCCCAAATCTACAAAATTGTACCACTGCACCTTGTACCAGACCAATTATATTACAGACACAAGTATACATTGGAATAAATTACTAAATGTCCAGTATATGCTGAATACTATTCTTTTTAAAACTAGAATAAGAATTCTTAATACTAGAATGGAAGACATCTTCCTCTATTTATAAGTTAAATGGTACAAAATCTACAGAAAATAATTATTCTTTAATTCTACTGTCAGTGTTTCCTTGATGTTCTATTCATCTATTTTTATATAAATATACATTTCTATATTACATGTAACAAATTTCAAAGGCAGTTTGTTTACAACTAAAGAAGACTGGTATAACCAAAGATGAAAACAAAGACTGCAACCTCTACTTTAAAACCTATGAACCATGAAAATATTTTTATTCTTGAAATTATACAAAATTATCCTTCTACCACCGCCACAATCAACCAAAAAACATCAGCTAGAAAGTGATGCTAAATGTTCCAACAAAGTCATAACCTTGTGGTGATTATGTTCTTTATATAACAAGATCCAAGGAACCACACTGGTTCTCTGAGTACCAGCACATAATCCTGTCACACCTATGTACTCTGTCCCTCCATTCTTCATTGTAGTAGCATGGAGCATCCCAAGAGGCACAACAGACTCACATCTGTCCATCCCCCTCCCTCTCTTATAACCCCCTGAAGTCTTATTTAAAAGACTCATTGCCAGGCATAGAGGCACATGCCTCTAATCCCTAAGGCTCTGGAGGCTGACACAGGAGAATCACATGTTCAAGGCTAGCCTCCAAAATCAGTGAGACCCTAAGCAACTTATCAAGACTGTCTTGAAATTAAAAAATAAATAAGTAAATAAATAAGAAAAAAGGGCTGGAAATGTAGCCCAATGGTTAAGCTCCCCTGGGTTCAACCTTCAGTGTCAATAAATAAATAAATAAATAAATAAATAAATAAGACACTTTTGCCAGGATCGGCACACTCATTTCTCAGCTTTCTTTGCATAAAGCTCTCACAGAAAGCTGCCTGTACTTACAAAAACTCTGGCTTTTCCAGTCTTCTTGTTCATCCAAAACATTAACTTATACCTTCAACTCAAGTCCAATATAAGGGATGGAGAAAGCAGGATGCCAAGCAGTCTGACTTGCCAATGAAATGAGATGTCACCTCATTTTCTAAGTGCAGACATAAATTGGTCTGTGAATCTCTGGGTTCCTTTGACGTTTCTTCCTAGTGCCTATGTCTTACTGTTATTTCACAATTAGCAAGCATTCTACGGGGTGCATGCATAGGAGTACGTGCAATTCTTTTTTTTTTTTTTTAATCAACTTTATTTAGTTTCTCATGTGACTTTCATTGCTCTGACACTTCGTTGAGTACATGGTGCTGGGGTTTGAACTCGCGTCCCCGTGCATGCCAGGCAAGCACCGTAACCATGAGCCACCGCTCCAGCCCCACGTGCAATTCTTACATTGATATCTTAAGCGTTTTAAAAGCTCTAGGTAAGTTTAGTTGGGCAAGGAATGAAAATAAAGTTCTGGTTTTCAATCTCACAAATGAGTAATCTTTTCTACTTAACATAGGAAAACAACCATTTGTTAATTTCTATCAATGAAATTTTTATATATCACAAGTTTAATCTAGGAATAGAGAGATGCTATGTTGCTACCCACTCTTTGGTTTTTTGTTTTGTTTTGTTTTTATGAGAGAGGGACAAAGAGAGAGAGAATCAATTTTATTCAGTTTTTCAAGCGGCCCTTGTTGCTCCCAGACTCCAAGACTCCATTGTACAAGTACGTGGTGCTGTGGTTTGAACTCAGGTCCTTGTGCATGCCAGTCAAGCACCAGTCCTGAGCCACCACTCTAGCCCCCCACTCTTTGGTTTTAATCACCATATAACTTAATACTTCAAAATATAATATGTAATTATCCTTAATCTCTTTGCTAATAAAAATTTTATCAGAAAAAAATTTAGAAGGAAACAACTTAAGTGAGATATATCAACCTATTTTCCTCTTTCTCAATCTTAAATTTAAGCATCAAACGTAGGCAATTAGCTAACATTCTCCAACAGTATACTAAAGGCATTTATTGCTCGACTTTGATGCATGTCTATAATCCCAGCTACTGAGGAGGCTGAGGGAGGAGAATCACAAACTCAAGGCCAGCATGGGGAACTTAAGGAGGCTGTGTCTCAAAATAAAAAAGGGCTATGGCTGTGGTAGAGCACCCCAGGGTTTAATCCCCAGTACCACAAAATAAAAGTTTAAAAAAAAAAAAAAGGTTTGAGACAATTTAGCTCACACCTATAATCCCAGAGACTTGGGAAGTTGAAGCAGGAGGACTACAAGTTCAAGTACAGTCTCATCAATTTAGCAAGAACCTCCACAACTTAGGGAGACACTGTCACAAAACCAAAAGGACTAGGGATGTAGCTCAGTAGCACAGCACCCAATGTCAGGTCCCCAGTACAGTGTGAGGGTGGGGTGGGGGGATGGCAAAGCAGTAGTTTAATCAAAATTGCAGGGTCAGTCCTTACTTTTGCTATTTTGGGTAAAATATCATGTAATTCTAAATTAGAAATTGTATAGCTGGATATGTCATTTTGTTATTTAATAACACAGCAGGAATGAACAAAGAAGAAATACTGATTTCATCACAGCAAGTAAAAAGTTATTTGAAATATAGTGATTTAAACTTGGAATAAACATCTTAAAAGGTAAAAAATACTTGTTATAAAATAAACAATTTCTGCTGGAGTCTTCACAAAATGAAGGCTCTTACCAGTAGTATTGTCATTATTTTAATGCAAAGTTTACCTAAGAACAGTCATTATTTATGAAAAACAAGTTTTAAGCATGCACCAAGGATTACATTAAAGCCTATTTTTTAAAAATCTAAAATGTTCAATCACAGGCTACTGATTAAAGTATTTTCACTATCTTCAAATAAATTACCATGAAACTACTGTAACTAGGTTTCAAGTGTGAGACTTTTGAATCTACACTAATAATTATTTTTTAAGAACTTTAATCAAAAACCTTCAAACACAAATCTTTATTTACTGTTCCAAAAGATAAATTTGACATTTTAGGTGTAGAAAAATTAGAAAATAATTAATACATTGGAACTTAAATATTATTACCAGTGACATGCTACTGTCTACCGTATTTCAAGGGAAACTATTGTATATGAAATTTTTAAAAACTGAATTTCATTCACCCTCTCCTCTCAGCATTTTCTCAATTTTCCCATTACAATTAACAATATAACTCAGTGGTCAAGTCTTCCAGACCAATAACCTCAGAATTTATTTTTAACTCCTGACTCCTTCACAAATATTCCCCTCAGTCCAATCCAAAGTCTTGCCAATTTCTTCATTCATACTGTCTCCAAACCTGTTCCTTTCATCCCATTTTCACATTTTAATTTATACCCTCATGATTCACAATATTCCCTACTATTTCCCTAAAAGGGCTGTAATGTCTCTTCATGCAAATCTATCAACTCAACTGCCCAAGTCATCTCCCGATTATCTGTTTAGCAACCTACAGTAAATCCAGATCTCTTGAATCTCAACCAAACTTTTACAGGGCCCTCTTCCTCTCTATCAGCTAACCTTCCCATATTTCTCAAATTTCAGCTCTTCTTATTTTCCTATTTAGGCCCCTTTAATTCAGATTTACCACCTTGCTTGCTACCTCTCACACAAATCTCACCATCTCTGTGCTGTACATTCCTCCCACCCAGAGTCCTTCAAGCTTCTCCAACAGTTCAGTTCAGTTACAGCCTCCTTTAACACCTGACTTAAAGCACACCTCTGCAGAAATCTTCCTTCTCCAACCATTCTTTCTCATGCCTTAATAAAAGGTTAAACATCTTAACCTACAAATTTAAGATTTACATCTAAATGAAGAATGAAAGAAATCATTTTCAAAGAAAATTATGGAAATAAAATGAAAAGTCCCAAAATTTAACATTATAATCTAGCATTACAGCTCTCTGAACTAAATCCAATAAATGACCAAAAATTGATTTTTTAAACGATAGTACCAAGACGAAAAACATACAAACACTCTAGTACCACAAAGACTCTTAAATAGCTATTATAAGATTTGCTTCATCATAGCAGAAAATTACTCCAGATTTTTAAATAATTATTTCCAATGACCCCATGAAGTGCTTAGAAAGCATAACCCTTCCTTGAAAGATGCAAAATCAACTTCCATCTTCACATACCCTGTGTTCTCTACTAGCTAGTCAAGGGATAAAAGAAAAAAAAAACTTTAAAAAATAAACTCCCATCAGTTACTGCCTTGGACTACTTACTCTGTTTTAGGCAAGTTCCAAAAGCCAACATGAACTGAATCTTGAGTTTAACTAAAAATGATAATGTTATGTTGCCTAAAGATATAATCAATTTCACCTAAGAGCATACATTTATGGGTTTGCTGTTGTTGTGTGTGTGGTGTTTTAAGCTTAGTCTGAGGCAACAGTTTATCTTTCCTCTCATCTCTCAGCTTTCTCAGAGAATAAGGAAACAATATAGATATTTTTGCCAAATTCTGGGAAGTATGTTTAAATAGCTGTCCTTAAATACCAGACAAACATCTCCACAAATAGATACATTAGAATCTGATACTTAGTATACCAAACACTTGAAGAACACTGATTTTCAGCACAAATACAGGGCAAGAGTACAGTCTACCAATAATCCTAACACAGCTGAAATATCCCTATTATTTCCAGGACCACAGCTATCTGCAAAAGCTGAAAGGATTATATCCATATACTTAAAAGAATTAAATGCAATCTTAACTAACTGTGAGGGGAACTAATCCAACAGTATTTTAAATAGTCCTAAAAAAGGAATACACTGTACTTTAGAACATTTAACAAGTAATATATGCAATGGCACCTCAAAATTGAACTTAAATCACCATGAGTCAGTGACAATTATCATTTTAACTCAATTTTGGCACTATGACAATACAAACCTCAATCAAAACTTGGACCCACTTCCAAGATACCTTTTGATTAAACAAATTATAATGGTAGAGATTGGTAATGTCAAAACAGGAAGATTAGGAGATAACACTAAGCCACTTATCCAATTGAAGACAATGCACTTCCGATGCAAATGCTGCTGGATATTTATGGGCTCCCACTCCCCCTACTAAAGGGAGGGATCAATGCTCGCCTCCAAACGTGAATGCCGGTTCCTGAGCCAATTCACCATCAGATTAAGAACAAATACTTTGTATAGTCACACAGCGAAAAAGAAATGCTAGGAGGCTGGAACATTTAATGTCTCTATTAAGTATAGAAAACTCTGATAACCCCTGAGACCTGAGCTAACTAAAATATCCTCCCTCATTCCAGAAGACATACGCTCTGAAAACGCACATAATGGTCCTGAATCAGGTCTTGACTTCCTCGTTATTCAAAAGCATGGACAAGTACAAACTTCCATGGCTATTTTACGTGGAAACACTCAAGCAACCCGACAAAGCTGACTACTAAAAGCACACACACAAAAAAAGTATTAGAAATGTTCCAAACTGAATCATCCAAATAAAATCTCTCACTCAACTCAAGGTTAATGAGACCAGAGGAGAGGGTATGGGAGGAGAAACGAAGAAGCTGCCTCATCTTTGACCGAAGACGGGTTTTGCGCTTTTCCATTACCTCTGATTGTTCTATCTGGTAATTTGAGGTTTCTTGTTTTAAGGGAGAGGTAGAGAAAAGGTGTAAAATAAAATCGATACTCACTGCTAACTTTCATGCTGCCGAAAGCTGAAGGCTGCTGCACTGGCTTGCAGCTCTCCGCAAAGGAGGTGGTTCTGGGCCGCCCTGACATGATATCTCTTCCCGAATCACCTTTTCCTTCCTTCCTCCTTTTCTTCCTTTTGTTTATATTAGGGTGTTAGGTTAATGATAAATGCAGCATTAAGTTCTCTCACACAAAAAAGAAAAAGAAAAGAAAAATAAAAGACTTCGTTCTCCTGGCTTTTCACTCCTTTTGTATAGCTATAAAAAAAAACAAGCGATGTATTTCTCCTTCAAGACAGATCGGTACGGATATTTAACATATAGATAATCTGGGGCTGGGGGGAAAATTACAATTCTTTTACCTCCCTTTCCTGAGAGAGGAGGTTAAGGGGTGGGGAAAAAATCCTTAAAAAATATATATCACGTGAAACGGGGGCAAATACTTGATTGAAAATAGTACTTTGAATATTGTATTTTCCTCGGGGATTTTTTTCCGAGTCAATGAAGAAGGGAAGCGGCGGAAGGATCACGAGTCTCACGCTCGAAGAGAAGGGGGATGGGAGGAGGGGGTGGCTCCGAGATGCGACGGGAAACGCTGCGGCTCCGGCAGCGGCGGGATCGGGCGGGCTGGCGGCGGGGGCCCGGCGAGCAAGAGGGCGGCGGAGTCGCAAGTCAGTCAGAGGCGGGCGGTGGCGGCGGCGGCGGCTCCTCTCCTCATTGCGCCAGGAGCAGCTGCAGGCGGCGGCTGGATCCAGCGGCCATGGCGGCGGCGGTAGCGGAGGCAGCTCCCTTCAGACCCCAAGCAGCGGCTCCTCGACTGCTCCCCATACGCCGGGGACATGGGAACCCGGCAACCGCTTCCGTCCCTCGGGGCCCCCTCCCCCGTCCACAGCACCGGGGCGGCCGCCCTCCGCCCCTCGCCTCTGCTCGGTGCTCGCTCAGGAAGTGTCCGCGCTTTGCCCCCAGCCCGGAGCCTTGTCAGCGGCTGCGAGGCCAGGTCCTCTTCGCTTCCTTCCTTCCTTCCTTTGTCACTCGGCCCAAGCGGCGGCGGCGGCGACGGCGGCAGCAGCAGCAGCAGCACAAGCCCGCATTCGCCCGGGTCGGGGGCTGCTCTGTGTGAGAGGCGCCGTCTGCGCAGCCGCCTAGCGCTTCCCCGCTCCCCCTCCCCCTCCCTACTCGTCCTCCGCCTCCTTCCTCCCCCACCCAGTCTTACACCGCCCAGAGCCCCGCCGCCCGCGTAACAGGCGTCTGGGAATCGCCGGCCGAGTCCGCGCCCTCCCACTTCGGCTGGGAAGCCGAAACCCAAAGCGGAGCCAATCACCAACGTTGCTCGTTTGCGGTTCGTTCCGGAAAAAGCCGATCTGTCTGAGAAACCAATTAGAAAGTATCGCTGAGAAACCACGCCTAATAAACGGAAATGACCGAAGGCAGCCGAACGGAAATAAACTGGGTTCGCCTTGTTCCGTGGTTGACTGGAGGAGAAATTCGACAACAGTGGCCAATCAGAGTTGCCGGCCCTCAGGAAAAAGCATGAAGAGTTAAGAACCGTGAAACCCGGAGTCCCGGGTGAAACTGCAGGGCTGGGCGCCGCGGCACCTTCGTAATTGGCTGGAAAACTCCGCTGGGAGTGTACCTTTCTCGGTGATTGGTGAAAGGAAGAGGGCTTCCGAGGACATTTGGCCAGTCAGAACTTCTCCTCCCTCGCCAAGGTGGGGAGAAGAAGAAAGCGAAGGGAGGGCGTCTATAAAGTGCCATCTCATTGGCCTGAAGCTTTGGAGCCTAAGTGGAGGCAGAGGGGAGAAGGAGGGAGGACGAAACTCCTACCGGCGGCCAATCGGCACTCACAGCCATGCAATCGCAAGACCTAGCAGTAGTATGATTGGCCTCCAGCCTTCAGCGGCGGTCCCTGGAGCACGGAGAAGCTCAGCTGGGGTCGTGGCGGACGGTCTGATGGGCTTGCCTGCGGCTGCTCCCAGCCAGTACGGAAACCGCAGATGGGGCGCCTGTGCTCTGCACAGCCCAGCCGAAACTGCTGCGGTCGGCAGGGCAGGGAGCGGAGCGCTCAAGCAAGCTGAGGGACTGGGGACTCTCCCCACCCACGGGAGGTCCTCCGCAGGGCGCGGCTCTCTCTGAGCACCCAAGGCTCTCTTCAGCACGGGATCGCGCATACCGAGTATCTGGGGGTGTCTTTCCCGAAAGGGACGAATGGACAAGCACACGTTCTCACCCCCTAAAGTAGGAGCAGAGCTTCCAGAGAGGCACCGCTTCTAGGCAGCCGCGCCCCGCCCAGCCTCCGGGGTCACTCGTAGAGTGAAGCCCACTGCGCCTGGTGCCTGGGGCCTGGCCCGGCCTTCTGGAAACGCCCCTGAGAGATGAGCTCATGCTGGATGCGCGCGCTCCTTGGGCGCGACTGCCCAGCGCAAAACCAGCCCTGAAAGCAGGTGAGGGGAAATGCATCCGGCCAGATATCCAGAATCCTCCAAGGAAACTGGAAGTCCGAATTGCCTGTAGTAGTTTTGGATCCTTGGAAGGAACTACAGTAATCTATAGAAGTACTATTGAGTAGGTTTCACGCATAGGCCACTGTCCATTGTTCTACTCCCGAAACAGTTCCGTTGGTCTGCCCGAGAATAGACCAATAAGATATGACTATGCCAGACTAAGAAAAAGTAGAATGAATAACTCTGTGGGGCTTGTAACACCCAACTGCAGAGTCATCCCTTTCTGTTAAGATGCTATCTCCAGAAAGAACATGTAAAAGTACGCATAGATCAGATTACGGGCCATTGCTTTGAAAACTGATGATGGACTTGAGACAAAACAAAATAAGCTTTGATAGCATACAGGAGAGGTCTAAGTAGAGTTTGCAGATGTCTACAAAGGCCGGAAAAATAAAGCAAATAAAAGAGACTTGCCTAGTGTAAGACAATGGGAAATGATAGGAAATGTGGCAATTTGGAGAATCCGTGCTGTTATTAAAGGGAGTAGCTGCTCCATCTGGCAGATTGTTGCCCTAAGAAATGTAGGTCCAGTATTATGAGATATTCTATTTTTTTCTCTCCCAAGAGAAACCCTAAAGTTGGGTTTTTGTGTAAGAACTCTAGATTTTTAAATGTTGGCAGCCAATATTTCAGAACCCTACAGGCCAAAGTAAAAACATCTCAAGATAGATGTGGCCGATAGGCAATCAATTTGTGATCTCAAACCTGAGCATAGCTTTATATCCCAAAAGAAAAAGAGGCTCTTGTTCTTTGCAATTAGAAGGGAACATGAGGTCATTGGATGCTAGGGGAGTGGTAAAGAATGTTAAAAACAAACTCACCGCTTGGCAACTTTGTCATCTGAATGGTGTCTCTCTGTGCTGTTATAAAAGACCTTTGCCATTTTTCCTAAAATCCCGTGAAGAAAAGCTATAAATACCATCTACCTCTTCTTTCCTTCAGTCTCTACTCCCACTTATACCAGCAGGCAAGTAAGTAATGTCTAGGTTATACAAATTGGAAACATGAGTATTGATGTATATAATTCAAGTAATAAGTACAAAAATAGTCTACTTTAATGTTATGATTAGGAACTTTACTGTTGCTGCCTTCAAATATTTTGAAGTGAGGCTGTTTATAAACAGTCTGACCAAGAGTGAAAAATTTTATAGGAAAAATTTTTTTATTTTTTAGTCTTAAAATAAGATTTGAGGGAAACATTTATTTTAAAAATGCAGAACTACTGAAATTAACATTCAGTGGTGACTTCTCTGAACTTTTAAACATCCTTCTTCACCTTCCCACTTGCTGTTAACCACTTACTAGTTTATAATTCTAATTTATAGTGTGTCAGGCACTATTCTTTACATGTATACTACCTTATTTAAAATTATAAAAATCCTATAAAGTAAGTACTATTATCACCTACAATTTTCAAATGAAGAGACTGAGGGTCAGAAAGGCTTACTAACTTATCCAAGGTTCACAAACTAAAATAGCAGAATCAGGATTCAAATACCATTCATTCTTAGCCTCTACTCCACATTTCTCTCTTGCAGACAGTCCCCACTTCTTTTTGTGTATCTTGCTTTCCTTATCCTATAGTCTAAACCTCATGCCTTCTACTTTCTGTCCACTTGTGAGCATACCTCCTAAAATGATAGCAATTGGGTTTCCCATAGGGCTCATCAGATGGTATGAATGTCAGTGATAATGAACCAAAGTAAAAAACCTAGAGATTCAGAAGGGATAAATGTAGGAAATCTCTATGGTGCAGAACCGGTCAGTAGTGTGGTGTTAAGTATTCTATAAGACAAAAGTTGGTGAGCACGGGCTGGAGTAGTGGCTCAGCAGTTTCGGTGCTTGCCTCACACGCACAAGGACGTGGATTCTAACCCCAGCACCACGTACACAACGAAGTGTCCAAGCAATGAAAGCCACATGAAAATAAAATTGATTCTCTCTCTCCCTGTCATTGTTCCTCTCTGTTAAAAAAAAAAAAAAAAAAAAAAAAGTTGGTGAGCACGATGAAATGACTTCATATATTCTTAGTAATAAAAAGCATTTGTACAGTAATTTATAAAGTATGAAGACATGCATTATATCATTTGGCCCTCACAACAACCTGGTAAAGTAGGAAGAGAAGCTATATTTTCTGTTTTTACAAGCGAGGGAACTGTGTGCTAGCATGATTAAATAACTTGCTCCAAACCACTAGCTGCGTTTTAAATTGAATCTACCAGAAAGTATAGGCAGGTTTAATAATGAAGTAGCATATAAAATCCAGAGTGAATTATCCTGAACAAAAGTCCCATCAGCAAACTTCCTAGAACCTCATTTATTACTTAGTTAACTATATTAAACACAAAAATGTTTTTGGATGCTGGTTTTCAAAATTTAATAAGCTGTGGTCTCTGTGCCCCAGATACTTGCAGTCCAATACTATGAGAAGGAAAGAGTTGTTTAGTAATGAAGCCAAGGAACACTCTCCAATATCAAGGTCAAAGAGAAGATTAGAAGGAAGGGAAGTTAGGGGCTGGAGCGCTGTGGCTAAGCACCACATGCACAACAAAGTGTTGGAGCAACGAAAGCCACATGAAAAACTAAAGTTGATTTTCTCTCTCTCTCTCTCTCTCTCACTGTCTCTCTCTCTCTTTAAAAAAAAGGAAGGAAAAATAAGTTTACATTTATTGAGTGCCTGTTTAGTCCTCCTCAAAACCTTAGAGATAAGCATTGTTAACCTTTCTTCTTTTATGGATGAGGGGGTCAGATGAGTTTTAGGATAAGCACATTGCTCAAGATCACTCAATTAGTAAATAGCAGAGCTAGAATTTGAGTTTAGCCTCTTTGTCCTATATCACTTTGCCTTCCCTCAAGTAAATACTGTTAATCCTATATATGTAAAATTACATATGTGTATGTGTGTTTGCATGTGCACACATAAGTGTCTAGAAACATTAAGTCTTGGTGGCATTTTTGATGATTTAATTTATCCTTTTCTACCTTTTATTAATAACTTTGATATATATATATTCTACAGGAAAGTAATCTAACAAGAAAGGTCAGTAGCAGCAGCTAGACAGGCATTTTTCGAGGGATTTGAAGAGCAGTTTCAGGGCAAAGCAGGAGAATAAACTAGAAAATCAGGACACCGTTAAAAGCTCTGAAATAGCAGCAGAAATTTGCCCCTCCACAGGCAGCCTTTAATGCCAAAAAGATTGGTCATGACTAACACTTAATACACCCTATAAAGAAGTTAATTTATATCAAAGTAAGGGTTATGAAATGACTTCTTGGCTGTACTAGAAATTATCAGTAGGAGCTTAATGTGGTGTAGTATTAAGTCATTTCATCAATAGAAAATAACTCATCCCAGGTACTGTGCTAGTGTTTGAAGCATATAATGATTAAAACTCCTTAAAGAGTAGGTACAATATTATTAACTTCTGTTTTACTGATGAGAAAGCAGAAGCAAGAGAAATAACTTGCCCAAATTCACACTGCTAGAAGAGGGTTTTCAAACCTGTGACTTAATTCTTGTGCTTTGACCTTAGCAAGTTCTCCTTAGAAAAGCTTCCAAAATAAACAACTCAAACTTCACTCAAGTCCATTTAGTGAGCATTTATCCAACTTAGTTTCTTTGTAGGGCACTGCTTTACCTTAGGAGTACAAAACTACATGGATGAATAAAAGCCACCCAGTGGGACTGGGGTGGTGGCTCAGCAGTTATGGTGCTTCCCTGGCATGCATGAGGATGCAGGTTTGAACTCTAGCACCACATACACATTTTTTGAAAAACTAAATAAAGATGATTTTTTTTCCTCTCTCTTGGAAAAAAAAAAAAGCCACCAGAGATGATAGCTATCTTGCTCCAACCCTTCTGTCTTACAAGGTAGAATACTCATACACAGGTGGAGCTGGCACAGAAATCATTTTCCAAGTTTTAGTTAAATTAGTTGTTTCTAGAGTTGGGCACATGTACACAAAAGTTGAGCAGGATAATCCTTTAAAATGCTTTATTTTAAATTTTAAATTTTCCAAAGCATATAATTTCTGCTTTACAAGTAGTGGCACTTGTGATTAATTAAATGGATTTCTAAATTATATTATTTCCTTTTTAAATAAACTTACCTTCTCATTTTGCTAAAAATGGTTTCTACAAACAAAATACAAGTTATAGATTCTGCTAATGGTTCAAGAGAAACAAAATGGCAAGGCAGATAATCTACTTTGTAGGAACTCTTCATCAGTTACATAATTAGGTAAAAACACCAATGTGCTGATCAAATGTGACCTGAAATTTTTGAAAGTCTCAAGAATTTTTTGTGATATATTGATGAATTGTATTTCTATAAATTTATGTGGAAAAAGTGATGTTACAATTTTTAATACAATGTGTAGTGTAAATCAAGCTTATTAACCTATCCATAACCGCAGATACTTTAGATTTTTTTTGTCATGACACCATTTGAGATTTACTCTCTTAGCAATACTGAGATTACCATATTCATTTGTTTGCTACCTAATAAGAATTTGTATACTTTATTATCTCCCCACTCAAAAATTGTTGAAATATGAGGTTATCATCAACCACTATTAAAGTAAAAGCTTTCCCCCAGTTGAAATATGATTGAGTTGTAGCTGTGCTAATATGAAGTTTTCATAGTTACCAAAACATTTAAAGACTATCAGCTGAGAAAGTTTTACTTTTGGGGGGACGGTGGGTGGAGGAGATTGGAGGATAAGAACAAAAAAGGTATTGGATTGTAAATAATTTTAAAAATTAATTTTAAAATATTGCTTATTGTACCTTTAATCTTATTTGTATATATCTTATAATGTATGTATCATGTTAGTTCAAGATCAAGAACAAAAAAGTTTGTAAACCACTCGTTTAAACAAAGAGTAGTTGTCTCAGTGGGGAAGGAAGCAAAGAAGAGTTTATACAATGACAGAAATTGTAGCAAGGTATTCAGAGAACTAGAAGTAGTGAAATTATGTAGTATATAAGATCTGGACAAAAAAAGTAATAAAACAGTATGGGATAATAGAAGATAGCGCAGCAAATTTTGCTGTTTTTACTCCCTATTAAGCAGTTAATAAAAAATAAAGTGTCTAAAAGCAACTCAGAAATATGTTTGTGAAACACTACTAATTGAAAAACATAGAACTTTAGATTGTATATGTACCATATTTCCAGTTCTGTAAAATATAAGTACATTGGTGTCAAGATTCAAAATGAAGGCAAAAATTAGAGTAATTTGGTAGTGTGTTGGTATATTTAATTATAGATTAAAATTTTCATATGAAATGTCTTCATTTAGTATTTTTATCCTTTTTTATTGTTATTTTTCAGAAAATTGTATTTATTTTTTCATCTGTTTTTTCTTTTTCTGACACTTTATTTTGTATGTACTGCTGGGGTTCAAATCTGGGTCTTGAAGCATGCCAGGCAAGCACTCTACCACTCCAGCACCAATTTGTTTGATTTTTAAAGTGTATTGTCACCCAAAACAACATATTTCTTCACTGTGACTTGCATGTTTCTCAGAAGCCTCTAAGTACTATGAAATTCTGAACAAATCCCCAATTATCTCAGGAAACCTTTCCAACCAACAATACCACTGATAATCCTTTGTTATATGAGTTAAATTAATAACACTAGCAAATATTTATTAAATACATACTCAATGCAAGACATTTGCTAGACATCTAACATAAAGAAGTTCCATAGTGGCACTGTCTTGGGGAGCTTACCTTCTGGGGGGAAAATACATGAGAAGTTAAATAAAAGTCACATTCTGAATCCATAAAAAAGTTGTGAGAAAGCATATTTGCTGTTGTAGTTGTTACTCATATCTTCAAATAAATTGCTTATGCAATCCTGTTTATAAGTGAATGGAATACACTTTAAAATGAGTCTTCAATAGAATTTGGAGATGAAGAAAGAGGACTGGGGGGCTGGAGCAGTGGTTCAGCAGTTGGAGAGGTTGCCTGGCATGCACAAGTTCCCAGGTTTAAACCCCAACACCTCATACACAACTAAGTGTTGGAGAAACAAAGGCCAGATGGAAAAATAAATAAAATTGATTCTTTCTCTCACTCTGTCCCTCTCTCTTTAAAAAAATGGTGGTGGGGGGGAATAAATTACTTTCTTCCACTTCAATTGCAACCCTCAGACAAACCCCCACCTTGGTAAATCTAGGTGATTAGAACTGGGAAGCAATTAAGGACAGTGTGTCTGTTCAACTGACTTCAGAAAAACCTGTTAAGCTGAAACAGAAAAGTCATAAAGGAGACTAGTAGAAAATAAGGTATAAAAGCTAGTTTGGGACCTGATTTGAGGAAACTGAATGTTAACATCAAGAAATCTGGACTTCGGGCTGGAGCAGTGGCTCATCAGTTGCGGCGCTTGCCCGGCATGCACAGGTGCTCGGGTTGGAACCCCAGCACCACGCACACAACGAAATCTCAGAGCAATGAAAGCCATGTGAAAAACTAAATAAAAATTGATTCTCTCTGTCTCTCTCTCACTGTCCCCTCTTTCTTAAAAAAAAAAAAAAAAAAAGAAATCTGGGCTTTGTCCAGTTTGTCCTAACTCCTTTGTGCAGAGTTATGGGAAATATTTTAGCAGATGTAAGACATCACCATTCTAAAAAAGGTCTCTGAAGTGACATACATTGTGGATTTTTTTCCTGTTGGTGAATGTGTGCCCAGGCTAATAACAGAACATAGTTTGGTCACACATAACCACTAAGGTGGGAACAAATAGAAAAGTACTGAATGACTAACCCCCCTAAAAGGGAGCATGTTTGAAACATTGACACTATAAAATTTTATGTATTAGAAGTTTCTTATCAAGGCTTTGACAGATCATATAAATATTCTTAATTTTAATGTCTAAGGAAGTATACTATCCGATATTTAAAAAAACAAATCCTTGAAGAATCCTTTTCTTTTTTTATGCTTGTCACATTTTTGCTTCTAAGGGTATAATCATGTGCTTTACTGTATTATTACTAATGTGATTATTTCAAATTAATTCAATTTTATCTTAGGCCATTTCCATTCACATTTTTTGAAATGAGCTTTTTTGACAAGAGTGCAAATATTTTTACATTGAATTGAATAGATTCACATAAACACATGCTTAGTATAAATAAGTGTGTGTTGATTGAATACTTTGATTTACGCATATTTTATAATAAATTCCAGGTAATTCAGCTTTATTTTATGTGTATTATGATATAATAATAAATATAGGCCTGAGGAATTCTAAGAACAAATACTTCAGGACAGTAAATCAGAAATGACCAGATTTTCTTCATATGGAGACAGAACTCACATCTCTCATAATGCAACAAAAGTCTTCTATGTCATTGTGTTGTATTGATGGAAAATATGAAAACTACAAAAAACTTGTCATTCTTTTTCTTGGCTATTTCATATCTTTATTGGGAGGGTAAAAAAATAAGTCCTGTGGATCAAGTAAGAAGGAATTTCAAAATGCCTGTACCCCTCAGTCTTGCTAGAGTTTCTTTTGGATTGTGGCCATCAAGATGCTTCACAGCTCTGACTTTATTCCTGTGCCCTGTAGGGTGGCATTCTGAAGGAAATGGGAGAGAATGCACAAAGCCCTGAGCAATGTGTGTTATTGTATAACATCCAAATCAGATATTAGTAGGATGTGCCAGATTTCAGACCAGAAAGGATTCTTATGGGAATGAGTTTATCGCTCAGTTTTGTAAACCCATTAATGTTTCATCACTTCTGTTGTTCCTTGTTTGTATAATTTATGTTGTGTGTGCACTAGTAATGGCTAGTATTTGAGGATAAAAGTAACAATTTAGAGCATTTGGAAGCTCCAGGGTTCAATCCTCAGCACCCCCACATACACACACAGAAATAATAATTTAGAGACTATAACTATTATTTTCCTAAGTAACTCTTACGAGCATTTGAGTCTCTAAGGAAAGTACCAACTTCGATTTTTTTTTTCTTTTTGGAAAATCAGCATGTTTAAGACTGCTGAACACATCCTCCTGTCAATATACTTCTGCTTTCTGTAAACTCTTTCTTGGCAATTTGAATATAGATCTCATATTTAGTCTTCTTATCAAAAATATTCTTATTATTCTAGCTTTTGTCTTTAAGCATTTTGGCTGTGGCTACATTTCATAGAGTTTGCTGCTCTGCGTTAGATAACATATGAAAAGACACTACTGAACATCTTTTTTCCTTCTGGAAGTACTTATTGTGTGTCTATTGTGTGCCCAGAATCATGCCAGATATGGTGGAAAACACGGTTGCTTGCAGCAAATTAAAAGAACTGTATATGTTTTAAAACCCAAATATGGTTTATTCAACTGCATTTTTAAAATATTTCCAAGGCCAAAGGGGTATAGAGACTTTTAGAATTAAAAATAGATCTCTTACAAGGCCACATCAGCTGGATCTCCAAGTAAATTTCTACAGAGGTTAAGCTTTTAATCTAACATGAGAGGCATTAAAGTATTTCTAGGTACCAGAGAAACTATCAAATGAAAAAAAAAAAGTTCAACAGGGATTTGCCAAAGGAGGACACATACATGGGTTGCCTTCATATCTAGTTTTCTTCCCACTTATCAAATTATATGGATATGTAAAGCATTTATTTGATCTCAGTTGATGCTGTGCACATAGTAGTAATTAAGTAAAAGTTAGCAAAATGAGTAAAATGATTGTAATTGAAAAAAATGAAGCCTAATTATAACCATTAAAATTCTAATTTTATAAAATATTTGCACATGGACAAGCACTCAAAGGAAATGTCCAAAAAATAAATAGTTATTCCATTAACTTTGATTTTCTGAATTTTTTTCTTACATTTAAAAGCTTTCCATTATATTATTTGGGGATCAATTTTTAAAATTAGATGCATTCAACTCAAACAGAATCACAGCTTAGGACAGTTCTCTGTCCAACACAGGGCTTCAAGCATGTCTTAGCATATCTGGCAAATTGGTAAGTTCAGGCTTGCTTAGCAATTAGTCCATGAGATTACAGGTGCACTGCACCAATATGGTATTTTTCTGAAAGGAAAGATGTACGTATATGCCTGATTTGAAATATGATTGCAATCAAATTAAATAGTTAATATTTACTAAATACTTATTATGTGCAAAGTATTGTTCTTTTTTTTTCTTTTAAAGAGAGAGGGACAGTAAGAGAGAAAAAGAGAATCAATTTTATTTAGTTTTTCATGTGGCTTTCGTTGCTCTGAGAATTTGTTGTGTACATGATACTGGGGTTTGAACCCACATCCTTGCACATGCCAGGAAAGCACCATAAATTGCTGAGCCACCGCTCAAGCCCAAAAGTATTGTTCTTAATGAGAGTGGACAAGAAAAGAATATAAAACCTGGTCACTACCCTTGAGAATTTTTTAAATTTTTAATGTGGCTTGGAAGGACCAGATATAAACTGGATATTTTGAAGGTCCTCAACAAATATTTGTTGAATAAATGATGGATGTCTATAAAAGATCATTATTAGTCCAAAGTAGCATAAAATATGTGCCAAATAATGAGGGAAAATATACACATAAGAATTCAAGGAATGACAGAACAAAGGAATAGAATATTCTACTGGCCATTCCTATCTCACATACCTACTTCTATAGATAGCATAATATCCCCAGGAGAAAGATGAGTTGAATTACAAAAAATAAGGTGAGGGGCTGCAACAACATACAGTATGTACCCAAACTACAGTTATTACAAGCCATTATAGGTCTATTTAGTTAACAAATTCCCATAGAATACTTACATGTTGCACCCAAAAAGCATGATAACGTGTAAGACCAGTATCTAGAAGGAAATTTGGAAATATATCAACTGAATACCCCGACATAGAATCGATCACTAACTCTGTAAGGCTAGATGAGTGGAAACAGAACAAAGAGTTGAGATGTTGATTTCCTTACTGTTAAGGATTGTGAAGATATGGAGATGGTGGGAAAACAAACAAAACGGGTAGACAGACCATTATATCATTTTTTAAAAATAACCGCAAAAGAAAATTCACTTCATCATTAGGAGGCATTTAAAAAACTCCCTAACTAGAGTCAGAATTCTGAAGCTGAAGTCAGGTAGTGGGGAATCTCTGAATCGAAACGATACTTAAGCTAAGGAAATTAGGAGTTAGGTGGAAGTAATAGTCCATTCAGTAGTTATGGGGATACTAATGTTTCTCAAATTATCCTGACACACACATACCACCACTGTCTGTCTTGAAGGGGTATGATGACCACTCAGGAAGTCAAGAAGGGCACAGACAAATTCTTATGTCTAAATTAAAATAAGTATTATTTACTAATAGAATGGAAAATTAAGCCATAGTTTGTGATCTCCCTCATGGAAAAAAATTAAACTGAGAAAATACTAATTGTGCATTTTTTATGATAATGGATTGGAACTATATAGAATTTTATCAAAAACACTGAAATTTATCTCCAAACTAAATGAGTCCAACGTTGCACATGTCAGAAACTGACTAAAGTCTCACCAAGCAATCTAATCTATTAATTCCCTTTGGAAAGTAGCCCAGGACCCAGTAAATCTGGGGACAAACTTCAATACTTTTGCCAGGTTCCATTTAGAAGAGTGACTGAACCCTTGCCTTGGACTTTAGTCCAACTCTATAACCTATTATATGATGATTATTAAATGACAATTTATGGAAATGCTCTCTAAAGAAATAATATGTTCCCTGCCAAAGTTAGGATTATCTTGTTTCAGGATGAGGTGGTTTATTATGCTAATAGCCAAATGATGATGATTTACAGAGAAAAAAAAATAAAAAAAATCAAACTCCATCATGGACAGCAAAGCACCTTGCATGGCCCCCAAAACAGGAGACTACTATAGAGATGGCCTTACAGACTATTGATGAGGAACTTGCTGAAGCCTGTACTGAAAGCAAAATAGTAACTATGCATTTCACTAATGTAATGATGTGGCAAATTGGAAACAACCTTGAAAGAGGTAAATCCTTGGGTGAGAAGTTTAAGTGGCAAGACCTAGGGAAGGCATGGCAAACATGAGGACCTTTGCCATTATTGTTCCTTTTGTACCAGGGAAGATCCGGATAATAGATAACACAGCCTCAGGATTCTTCTCAATCAACTCAGCATTCAATCACCAGGAATTCTCAGGTCTTTGGCTCCAAGTGACATATGCCGGTCTACCTTCCAATAAGATGATAGACATCCTGAAAAGCGCTTGGCTGTGGGAGGGAATCTCATCTCCCAGAGATTGTGCAGCATAACAGAGTCAATGTATACTCAAGAAGATGTCCAGGAGGGATCTACTTGCTTTCAACTGGGTGCTAAGGTGGGTTTTCATTCTTTGTTACTCATGGCCCACTCCCTGAGAGTCCCAGCTCTAAGTAGTCATCAGCTGAGTAAAATACCCCATAACAAAATGCAAATCTGGCCAGGTTTCCTAAAAGAATCTATAGTCAGTTGTTTCGTGGACCTGGCTTAGGAATGTTTACATTGTTGGAAAATATTTGATTCTTTTTTTCTGGGGGGCGGTGTATTAGGGATTGAACCCAAGGGTGCTTAACCACTGAGTCACATCCCGAGACCATTTTTTTTATTTTTCATTTTGAAACGGGGTCTTGCTAAGTTGCTGAGGCTGGTTTTGAACTTATGATCCTCCTGCCTCAGTCTCCTGAGTCACTGGGATTACAGGCATGTACCACTTCACCCAGAAAGGAAAATGCTTAATTCTTGAGGGAATAAAATAAAAAAGCACTTGTGAAAATGTCTGAAAAATTTAAAGGTATGTATTCTTGCAGGTGAAGATGAATAGTTAAGCCTTCCACCTTGAATCTTACCTTTAGCTTACAATTTCTCATTTAATCAGATCTTTTCAAGAAGACTGGAATGGAATCTTCCCCCTTCTGGGAGGCAAAAATAAGGAAGGGGCATTTCCCTTGACTTTGCTATTACAATGTATAAGTGACATCCATAAATCCCTCTAGTGCATCTTACACATCTGTCAGATTGATTTGACTCTCACACCACTGTGATCACGGAAACCTAAATTGATTCCTGTCAGTTGTAGAAATATAAGCACTTCACTCTTGAATTCAAACTTCTCCTGCAACTACCCATTCCTGCCACTCACCAGCAGCCTCTATTGCCTTTCCAGTCTCATCTTTTCCTGATTCACGTTGTAGAAGCAAGTGCTGTTAGAGCTGGCAGGCATCAAAAAGATGGTGCTCATCTAGTCCTTGCATTTGGGAGCCCAGGGAGGTAAGGTGATAATTTCAAGGTCACACATAGCCCTTCCATTGTGGGCAAGATATCATGCTTTCAGGGACTGAAGCAGTGGCTCAGCGGTTTCAGCGCTTGCTTGGCAAGCACGAGGACCCAAGTTCAAACCCCAGCACCACGTACACAACTAAGTGTTGGAGCAATGAAGGCCATGTGAAAAAACTAAATAAAGTTGTTTCTCTCTTTAAAAAATAAAAAAAGATATCATGCTTTCCATCCATACATAACTTGTTCCTCTGGTCCTAAGCATAACAGAGGAACTGGTACCTGGGAAAAGTCATATTATGGAGTAAATGATACATGAAGGAGTACTAAAAATTCAAAACTCCAGTGTGTTTGCAGCACACTGCATTTGTAGGAAATGACCTTTATGTAGAATTTTAGTAGTGAATTCACTAAAGCTGAAAATGAATATGTGAATTTGTTCCATGAGTGTTGGAAGAAAAAGTTGTTACAATTGTCTTCTATCTAAACTGTATGATTCAGGGATAGAAACGACCAATAGGTGTGTTAGGGTTTGCATGGGTTTCCCCAGGCCTTTTAAATTATTATTGCCTACCAAGTTTTTTCCTCTGAATTGAAGCTAACAAAATCATTTCAAGGGTAATCATGTTGGGGAACCACAGTGAAAAGGCCCTGTTACAACCTGCCAAGCTAGAAGCTAGGGAAACCACATCTTCTTTAAAAGGTTTATGTGGCAGAAAATTATCACGAATGGCAGGAACGGGAAAAGTGAAGGAAAAGCCTGGATTAAAAGAATCTTTCTAGGGTCTGGAGTGGTGGCTCAGCGGTTTCAGCGCTTGCTTGGCAAGCATGAGGACCCGGGTTCAAACCCCAGCACCACGTACACAACTGAGTGTTGGAGCAACGAAGGCCATGTGAAAAACTCAATAAAGTTGTTTCTCCCTTTCTCTGTCTCTCTCACTGTCCCTCTCTCTTTAAAAAAAAAAAAAAAAAGAATCTTTCTAAATAAATCAAAGGAAGCATTGTAACTTTCAAATACACAAAGTAATGAAAAACGAGACTGATCCACTTTCTATATCTACTTTGATGACTAGATAAGAATACTTGTGGGGCTGGAGCGGTGGCTCAAGGGTTATGGCACTTGCCTGGCACATGTAAGGACGTGAGTTCAAACCCCAGCACCATGTGCTCAATGAAGTCTCAGAGAACTGAAAGCTACATGAAAAAACTAAATAAAATTGATTTTCTCTCTCTCTCTTTCTCACTGTCCCTCTCTCTAAAAAAAATACTTGTAATTCATGTATTAAATATTTTAACATAGATTATTGCTTATAACATGTTTAGATTCTTTAAATTTTTTGTTTAGTATTTAAATCATGCCCATGGAACTGAAAAAATAAGACATTTCATCATTATTTTTACATTATGTCTCTACATAGATAATAGCACTCATTCAGATTGCTACAAATTCCAAACAAATGGAGACTGAATTAATGATGTTTTAATATGCCTACAAATTCCTGTATAAGTTCAGGTTAAGATCTGCTACTTTTCAAACTTTCCTACTAAATAACCTCCCCTATTGCACTAGCACATGCCCACAACAGAGCCCAAAGGCAGCCCAATGGAGCAGACTTTGTCTTCTACTCCTGTTTGTCTTACTACACAGAGTAATACACACAAATCCTCAGGCAACTGACAGGAAGATGCCTCATGTCGTCCTCAGCTACCCTCTTTCCTGACACAGCAGAGGTTCCCCCAAGAGCCCCCCATAAGCCAGGTGAGAGGCAGAGAGTCTTTGATTTATGTTTAGAAAAGATGCATGTATAGGTGATTTCATTCAATTGGAATAGGGGGTGGCTGTCCTTTGGGTATGAGAAAAGCTCAATAAATATTTATCAAACTGGATTAGTTGATTATTGAAAGGAAAAACCTTTGTAACAGAAGAGCGCTCTACATCAACAGAGAACCTACAGAATGGGAGAAAATTTTTGCCTGCTATACCTCGGACAGAGGGCTAATATCCAGAATATATAGGGAACTCAAGAAACTAAAATCCAAACTTGCAAAAAATCCAATCGATAAATGGGCTAAAGATCTCAAAAGGAACTTCTCTCCCGCGGAAATCCAGAAAGCCCATAAATATATGAGAAGATGCTCTACATCATTAGCTATCAGGGAAATGCAAATCAAAACTTCAATGAGATACCACCTCACTCCTGTTAGAATGGCAAAAATGAA